>JAWPHD010023941.1:0-20681 GCA_037043455.1 Cyrtodaria siliqua
CAGTTAAAGTTTACTTTAAGGACCAACTCCGCTAAAATGTTGATTTTAAAGTTAACAATTTTAAATAACTGGGTATCAACTGTAATTAAAACGTAATTTGTTTAAATATAGATTTATATAACATATAAAATGTGAATACATAGCCTTTGCGTCCATTGTAAACCGCAGGCTGATCAGGGCTTACAATGTCCATCTGCTGATCAGTCATCAAAACACCCCTTTTCCACGGAAATAGAATGGTCTTAATTCAAAGAAAGGACAGTCCATTATATATATGTAGCGGGTTAAGGATTAACAGTTGTTTACATGTAGACATCTGGAATGTGCTAACAAGCTTGATTTGGCAGCACCAACTCGAAATGTTTCTTTCATTTCATATTTATAAAAGTATTTTTTAATATGGATTTAAATGTGGCCACTAATGTCACCACCTGTTTCATTTATTTCCTATCTATAAAATACATTTTCTGATATGGTTTTAATTATTGCGACAAATTTCAACGCCTGTTCCATTTCACCTCCTGTTTCATTTATAATTTTTATAGAAAGTATGTTCTACTATTGTTCTAATTACAGCTTCTAATTACAGCCAGACATTTCATCTCATGTTTCGGTTTTATGTCATTTTTATAAAAGATAATTTTTTAATATGGTTTAAGGTAAGCCACAAATTGCCCCTCATGTCTGTGTTATACACAGTGAGCAGACATTTCAGTTTATGACCAGAACTCTTTCATTCTCTGTCCAAATAGCGGAATAAGTGCACGCATCTCTTGCCGTTCTGGTACTAATAGGTTCCACAGCATGTCAACAATATAACGATTGGCTTCATCATGTCGTATAAGTGAATGAAACGATCCAGGTTAAACTCAACTCTATTCTTCATGAGTTGATTATATATCCTCTCAGCTGTTGATATACCAAGTAAGGATAAGCATTCAACCAAGTCTCTTTTTTTTCCATAGGGCGATATGGAAACGATAGGGCCTTCATTTTTCATCCAATCTTTACCAAACTTTACCAGATTGTTAATGTCAATAAAAGCTCGGAAAGGTTTGAAAGCCAGCCAGTTCGGACCAGTAACAGCGGAGTTATTGCCCCTGATTTAGTGAAAAAAACTATATTTTCCATCATTAAGACGATAGGGCCTTCATTTTTCATCTGATCTTTACCAAACTTTACCAGATTGTTAATGTCAATGAAAGCTTGGACTAGTTCGTAAACCAGCCAGATCGGACCAGTAACAGCGGAGTTATGGCCCTTCATTTAGTTAAAAATGTTATTTTTTGCCTCGTTAAGACAATAGGGGCTTCATTGTTCATCCGATCTTTACCAAACTTGATCAGATTGCTAATGTTGTTGATAGCTCAAACAAGTTCGAAAACCAGCCATATCGGACCAGTAACAGTGGAGTTATGGCCCTTGATTTAGTTGAAAATTCTATATTTTGCCTCGTTAAGATGATAGGGGCTTCATTGTTCATCCGATCTTTACCAAACTTATCAGATTGTAAATATCAATGAAAGCTGGGACAAGTTCGAAAACCATTCATATCGGACCAGTAACACCGGAGTTAGTAACAGCGGAGTTATGGCCGTTGATTTAGTTCAAAATGCTATATTTTGCCTCGTTAAGACGATAGGGCCTTCATTTTGCATCCTTAATCTTTACCAAACTTTACCACATTGTTAATATCAATGAAAGCTCGGACAAGTTCGAAAAACAGCCATATCAGACTAGTAACAGCGGAGTTTGGCCCTTGATTTTGTAAAAATTGCTATATTTTGCCTCGTTAAGACGATAGGGGCTTCATTGTTCATCCGATCTTTACCAAACTTTATCAGATTGTTAATATCAATGAAATCTCGAACAAGTTCGAAAACCATTCATATCGGACTAGTAACAGCGGAGTTATGATCCTTGATTTAGTTAAAAATGCTATATTTTGCCTTGTTAAGGTGATAGGGGCTTCATTGTTCATCCGATCTTTACCAAACTTATCTGTTTGTGAATATCAATGAAAGCTGGGACAAGTTCGAAAACCATTCATATCGGACCAGTAACAGCGGAGTTACGGCCGTTGATTTAGTTCAAAATGCTATATTTTGCCTCATTAAGACGATAGAGGCTTCATTTTTAGCTCTACTTATGGGATGCCGAGTCGTCCGGCCGTCCGTCCATCCGTCCGTCCGTCCGTCCGTCGTTAACTTTTGTCTCGTTAAGACGATAGGGCCTTCATTTTTCAGCCGATCTTTACTAAACTTTAACAGGTTGTTAATATCAATGAAAGCTCGGATAAGTTCGAAAACCAGTCAGATCGGACCAGTAACAGCAGAGTTATGGCCCTTGATTTAGTTCAAAATGCTATATTGCTATATTTTGCCTCGTTAAGATGATAGGGCCTTCATTTATCATCCTATCTTTACCAAACTTTACCACATTGTTAATATCAAATGAAAGCTCAAAAAAGTTTGAAAACCAGCCAGATCAGACCAGTAACAGCGGAGTTATGGTCCTTGATTTAGTTAAAAATGCTATATTTTGCCTCGTTAAGACGATAGGGCCTTCATTTTTAATCCTATCTTTACCAAACTTTACCACATTGTTAATACCAATGAAAGCTCAGACAAGTACGAAAACCAGCCATATCGGACTAGTAACAGCGACGTTGTGGCCCTTGATTTAGTTAAAAATGCTATATTTTGCCTCGTTAAGACGATAGGGGCTTCATTGTTCATCCGATCTTTACCAAACTTTATCAGATTGTTAATGTCGTTGAAAGCTCGGAACAAGTTTGAAAACCAGCCATATCGGACCAGTAACAGCGGAGTTATGGCCCTTGATTTAGTTAAAAATGCTATTTTTTGCCTCGTTAAGACGATAGGGGCTTCATTGTTCGTCCGATCTTTACCAAACTTTATCAGATTGTTAATATCAATGAAAGCTGGGACACTTTTGAAAAACATTCATATCGGATTATATCGGACCAGTAACAGCGGAGTTATGGCCCTTGATTTAGTTAAATATGCTATATTTTGCCTCGTTAAGACGATAGGGGCTTCATTGTTCATCTGATCTTTACCAAACTTTATCAGATTGTTAATATCAATGAAAGCTCGGACAAGTTCAAAAACCATTCATATCGCACCAGTAACAGCGGAATTATGGCCCTTGATTTAGTTCAAAATGCTATATTTTGCCTCGTTAATACAGTAGGGCCTTCATTTTTCATCTGATCTTTACCAAACTGTACCAGGTTCTTTAGTTACGGCATTTGATTTAGTTAAAAAGCTGTTTTTTGCCCGAAACTTTCAAAAAAACGTAAATGGCAGTCGCTCGCTTCATTGATGTTATAAGAGCCATGTTAGCCAGTAGAGCATCCACAGGCCCTCTTGGGCCTCTTGTTCATCCTTAATCTTTACCAAACTTTACTACATTGTTAATATCAATGAAAGCTCGGGCAAGTTCGAGGAAAACAGCCATATCAGACTAGAAACAGCGGAGTTATGGCCCTTGATTTTGTTAAAAATGCTATATTTTGCCTCGTTAAGACGATAGGGGCTTCATTGTTCATCCGATCCTTACCAAACTTTATCAGATTGTTAATATCAATGAAAGCTCGGACAAGTTCGAAAACGATTCATATCGGACTAGTAACAGTGGAGTTATGACCCTTGATTTAGTTAAAAATGCTATATTTTGCCTTGTTAAGACGATAGGGGCTTCATTGTTCATCTGATCTTTACCAAACTTTATCAGATTGTTAATGTCAATGAAAGCTCGGACAAGTTCAAAATGCTATATTTTGCCTCGTTAAGACGATAGGGCTTTCATTTTTCATCCGATCTTTACCAAATTTTATCAGATTGTTAGTGTCAATGAAAGCTGGGTCAAGTTCGAGCTTTCAACCAGCCAGATTGGGCCAGTAACAGCGAAGTTATGGCCCTTGATTTTGTTAAAAATGCTATAATTTGCCTCTTCATACGATAGGGCTTTCATTTTGCATCTGATCTTTGCCAAACTTTATCAGATTTTATGATTTTTAGCTTGACTGTCCGTAAACTTTTATTTGTAGCGACTTCTCCTCTGAAACTACTGGATGGATATTCATGAAACTTTACAGAAATGTTGCCCATAAAGTCTAGTTGATCCTAGCAAAAATTCATGTTGATGTGAAATCCAAGATGGCCGCCAAAGCTAAAAATAGAGTTTTAAAATACAAGTTTGTAGCGACTACTTCTTGAAAACTATAAGTGATATTGATATGGGACTTTTTCTAAAATGATCAGCATGACATGATGTTGGTCCTTGTCAAAAATCGTTTTGATTCGACGTTAAACATTGCTGCCATCTTTGTTTACATAGAGTTATATAGTAAAAACTTGTAGCGACTACTCCTCTGAAACTACTTGACAGATGTTCATGAAACTTCACAGGAATGTTGCTCTTGATGTCTTATTGATCCTAGAAAAATTTCAGGCTCGCCGAAAATTCAAGATGGCCGCCACAGCTAAAAATAGATTTAAAATAAATAAGTTTGTAGCGACTACTTCTTGAAAACTAAGAGATATTGATATGGGACTTTTTCTAAAATGATCAGCATGACATAATGTTGGTCCTTGTCGAAAATCGTTTTGATTCAATGTTAAACATGGCTGTCACCGGCCATCTTTGTTTACATAGAGTTATATAATGAAAACTTGTAGCGACTACTCCTCTGACACTACTTGACGGATTTTCATGAAACTTCACAGGAATTTTGCTCTTGATGTCTAATTGATCCTAGCAAAATTTCAGATCGGCCACAAATTCAAGATGGCCGCCACAGCTAAAAATAGATTTTTAGCTCTACTGGGCCAGCAGAGCTTATGGGATGGTGTGTTGTCTGTCGTCCGTCGTCCGTCGTCTGTCGTCTGTTAACTTTTCTTCAAACGACTTCTCCTAAAAAGTCGCTTGGCTAATTTTGACCAAACTTCACGTGGATGATCCTTAGATGAATGCTTTTTAGATTTGTTAAAATTAGGTCAGCGCTACATCCAAGATGGCTGCTATTACCATATATGGTCGAAACCTTAAAAAATCTTCTCCTCCAGAACCGCTAGACAGATTTCAACACTTTTTCTTTTAAAATGATTGCCAACGCCTAGACTATCAAGTTTGTTCAAATAAAGTCCCCGGGGTCAAAAATGGTCGTGCCCCGGGGTTCCAAAGTTTCTATATTGAGGTTTTGCATGCTTTTCGTATAGACATATAGGGAAAAACTTAAAAAATCTTCTTCTCTGAAACTGCAAGAGCCAGAGGTTTAATATTTTGCATTTGCTATAAGCTTGTGGTCCTCTACCAAGTTTGTTCAAATGCTGACCCAGGGGTCACATTTGGCCCCACCCCGGGGTTCACAATTTTACATAAATGCTTGTATAGGGAAAAACTGAAAAAATCTTCTTCTCTGGAACCACATGGCACAGAGCTCTCATGTATTACATGTAGCGTCAGCTTATAGTCCTCTACTAAGTTTGTTAATATGGTGACCCTGGGGTCAAATTTGTCCCCGCCCCGGGGGTCACAGTTTTACATAGACTTTTTTTTAAAAATCTTCTTCTCGGAAACTACAACAGCCAGAGGTTTGATATTTTGCATTTACTATAAGTAAGCTTATGGTCCTTTACCAAGTTTGTTCAAATGGTGACCCATAGGGAAAAACTTAAAAAATCTTTTTCTCTGAAACTGCAAGAGCCAGAGGTTTAATATTTTGCATTTGCTATAAGCTTATGGTCTTCTACCAAGTTTGTTCAAATGCTGACCCATCGGTCACATTTGGCCCCACCCTGGGAGTTTGGTCACATTTGGCCCCACCGTGGGGGTCATAGTTTTACTTAGGTTTGTATAGGCAAACTTCTTCTCTGAAACCACATGGCACAGAGCTCTCATGTATTACATGTAGCATCAGCTTATGGTTCTCGTTTGTTCAAATGGTGTCAAATTTGGATGCGCCCTGGGGGTACCATTATTATTTTTTTTTCTATTTAAATATTTTTTTTTAATTTTTCAATTTTTTCAAATTTTTTCAATTTTTTTTTTCGTTTTCATTTATTTTAATTATTTTTTTTTGATTGATTTCATCAATTTTTTTTTTTCATTTTTTTTCATTATCTTTTTAATTACTTGACACTTACTTTAAAATTTCTTGTCGGTGCTACTTACCCTAAATGCCTTGTTGAATTTTGACGAAACTTGGCAGGAACAATCGGTAAGATGTCTAGTTGTGCATATCACGCTTTTGTTCCAGTTCGCTGATTTTTGTCGGAGTTATGGCCCTTTGACATTTTTATTTTAAATTTCTTGTCGACGCTACTCCTCTTAAACTGCTTGTTGGATTTCTACGAAATTTGGCAGGAAGCCTCAGTATGATGTCTAGTTGTGCAAAGCGCGGTATATCAATAAAATCTTGGACAATTTCGAAAACCAGCTAGATCTTGTGCGTAATAACAGAGTTATGGCCCTTGATTTGTTGAAAATGCTATATTGTATTTTCCTTTGTTAAATCTATAGGAGAAGATATCTAGCTATATCTATCTAAATCTATAAGAGCTGTTTTAGCCAGTAGAGCGTCCACAGTCCCTCTTGGGCCTCTTGTTAAAAAATAAGTTTCTAACGACTACTTCTTGAAAACTATAAGTGATATTGATATGGGACTTTTTCTAAAATGATCAGCATGACATGATGGTTATTCGAGTCGAACATTATTTTGATTCGACTTTAAACATAGCTGCCAGTGGCCATCTTTGTTTACAGAGTTATATAATGAAAACTTATAGCGACTACTCCTGTGAAAATACTTGACAGATGTTCATGAAACTTCACACGAATGTTGCTCTTGATGTCTAATTGATCTTAGTAAAATTTCAGGTAGGCCGGAAATTCAAGATGGCCACCACGGCTAAAAATAGATTTTCAAAAAACAAGATTGTAGCGACTACTTCCTGAAATCAAAATCAATCAGTAGAGCTTCAAGGTCACCATGGCTAAAATTCAAGATGGCCACCATGGCTAAAAATAGATTTTTAAAAATAAGTTTGTAGCGACTACTTCTTGAAAACTATAAGAGATATTGATATGGGACTTTTTCTAAAATGATCAGCATGACATGATGGTTATCCAAGTCCAACATTATTTTGATTCCATATTAAACATGGCTGTCAGTGACCATCTTTGTTTACATAGAGTTATATAATGAAAACTTGTAGCGACTACTCCTCTGAAACTACTTGACGGATTTTCATGAAACTTAACAGCAATGTTGCTCTTGATGTCTAATTGATCCTAGCAAAATTTCAGGTCAGCCGGAAATTCAAGATGGCCGCCACGGCTAAAAATTGATTTTCAAAAAACAAGTTTGTAGCGACTACTTCCTGAAATCAAAATCAATCAGTAGAGCTTCAAGGTCATTGACCTTGTTCTTTTTTTTTTCTTTTTTTTTTAATTTCTCTTTTTTAATTTTTAGCTCTACTGGCCAGCAGCCTTGGCCAGTAGAGCTGATGGAATGGTGTGTTGTCCGTCGTCCGTCCGTCCGTCCGTTAACTTTTCTTCAAACGACTTCTCTTCAGAAACCGCTTTGCTAATTTTGGCCTCGTTAAGACGATAGGGCCTTCATTTTTCATCCGATCTTTACCAAACTTTATCAGATTGTTAATGTCAATGAAAGCTCGGTCAATTCGAGCTTTCAACCAGCCAGATCGGGCCAGTAACAGCGGAGTTATGGCCCTTGATTTTGTTAAAAATGCTATAATTTGCCTCTTCCTACAATAGGGCTTTCATTTTGCATCTGATCTTTGCCAAACTTTACCAGATTTCATGATTTTTCTCTTTTTTTTCTTTCTTTTTTTATTTTTATTTTTTTTTTATTTTTAGCTCTACTGCAGGCCAGCAGCCTTGGCCAGTAGAGCTGATGGGATAGTGTGTTGTCCATCGTCCGTCCGTCCGTTAACTTTTCTTCAAACGACTTCTCTTCAGAAACCGCTTGGCTAATTTTGACCAAACTTCACATGGATGATCCTTGGATGAATGCTTTTTAGATTTGTTAAAATTAGGTTAGCTCTACATCCAAGATGGCTGCCATTACCATATATGGTCGAAACCTTAAAAATTTTCTCCAGAACCGCTGGACAGATTTCAACAGTTTTTCTTTCAAAATGATCGCCAACGCCTAGACTTTACAGGTTTGTTCAAATAAAGTCCCCGGGGTCAAAAATGGTTTTGCATGTTTTTCATATAAACATATAGGAAAAAACTTTAAAAAATCATCTTCTCTGAAACTGCAAGAGCCAGAGGTTTAATATTTTGCATTTGCTATAAGCTTGTGGTCCTCCACCAAGTTTGTTCAAATGGTGACCCAAGGGTCACATTTGGCCCCACCCCGGGGTTCACAGTTTTACATAAATGCTTGTATAGGGGAAAACTGAAAAAAGTTCTTCTTCTCTGGTACCACATGGCACAGAGCTCTCATGTATTACATGTATCATCAGCTTATGGTCCTCTACTAAGTTTGTTCAAATGGAGACCCTGGGGTCAAATTTGTCCCCGCCCCAAGGGTCACAGTTTTACATAGACTTTTTAGGATTTTTTTAAAATCTTTTTCTCGGAAACTACAAGAGCCAGAGGTTTGATATTTTACATTTATTATAAGCTTATGGTCCTTTACCAAGTTTGTTCAAATGGTGACCCTGGGGTCACATTTGGCCCCGCCCCAAGGGTCACATGTTTTACACAGACATGTATAGGGAAAAACTTAAAAATCTTCTCTGAAACTGCAAGAGCCAGAGGTTTAATATTTTGCTGTTGCTATAAGCTTATGGTCCTTTACCAATTTTGTTCAAATGGTGACCCTGGGGTCACATCTGGCCCCGCCCCGGGGGTCACAGTTTTACATAAATGCTTTTATAGGGAAAAACTGACAAAAATCTTCTTATCTGGAACTGCAAGACACAGAGGTTTAATATTTTGCATTTGCTATAAGCTTATGGTCCTTTACCAAGTTTATTCTTTTATTATTTCTCTAGAACCACATGGCACAGAGCTCTCATGTATTACATGTAGCATCAGCTTATGATCCTCTACCAAGTTTGTTCAAATGGTGACCCTGGTAAAAAAATAAAAAAAAACAATTATCTTTTTAGTTACTTTACACTTACTTTAAAATTTCTTGTCCGCGCTTCTCATCCTAAATGCCTTGTTGAAGCATCGGTAAGATGTCTAGTTGTGCATATCACGCTTTTGTCCCAGTTTGCTGATTTTTGACGGAGTTATGGCTCTTTGACATTTTTATTTTAAATTTCTTGTCGGCGCTACTCCTCTTCTTCTTGTTGGATTTCTACTAAATTTGGTAGGAAGCCTCAGTATGAAGTCTAGTTGTGCAAAGCGCGGTATATCAATAAAATCTTGGACAATTTCGAAAACCAGCTAGATCTTGTTAGTAATAACAGAGTTATGACTAACAGAGTTATGACCCTTGATTTGTTGAAAAATGCTACATTGTATTTTCCTTTGTTAAATCTGTAGGAGAAGAGAGCTATATCTAGCTATATCTATCTAAATCTATAAGAGCTGTTTTAGCCAGTAGAGCATCCACAGGCCCTCTTGGGCCTCTTGTTTTATTATAAACTCATTTGATTACGTTGATATGATGCTCGGCATAATTTTATCCGACTTATTCAGTAATAAGGAGGCACTCATGTAAGAGCCTCTAAATTTTAATTTAAACGAAGGTTGAATCCACAGTGAATATTTTTAATAATGTTTTTAGCTCTACTGATCAGAGATCAGCAGAGCTTATGCCGTGGTGCGGCGTCCGTCGTCCGTCTGTCTGTCTGTCCGTCCGTCCGTTATTTTTTTTTTGTAGCGACTACTCCTCTGAAACTACTGAATGGATTTTCATGAAACTTTACAGAAATGTTGCCCATGAAGTCTAGTTGATCCTAGCAAAAATTCATGTAGATGTGAAATCCAGGATGGCCGCCAAATCTAAAAATAGGTTTTTAAAAAACAAGTTTGTAGCGACTACTTCTTGAAAACTCGTAAGGGATATTGCTATGGGACTTTTTCTAAAATGATCAGCATGACATGGTGTTGGTCCTTGTCGAAAATCATTTTGATTCGACGTTAAACATGGCTGCCAGTGGCCATCTTTGTTTACATAGAGTTATATAATGAAAACTTGTAGCGACTACTCCTCTGAAACTACTTGACGGATTTTCATGAAACTTCACAGGAATGTTGCTCTTGATGTCTAATTGATCCTAGCAAAATTTCAGGTCGGCTGGAAATTCAAGATGACCGCCACGGCTAAAAATAGATTTTTAAAAAATAAGTTTGTAGCGACTACTTCTTGAAAACTATAAGAGATATTGATATGGGACTTTTTCTAAAATGATCAGAATGACATGATGTTGGTTCTTGTCGAAAATCGTTTTGATTCGACGTTAAACATGGCTGCCAGCGGCCATCTTTGTTTACATAGAGTTATATAATGAAAACTTGTAGCGACTTCTCCTCTGAAACTACTTGACGGATTTTCATGAAACTTCACAGGAATGTTGCTCTTGATGTCTAATTGATCCTAGCAAAATTTCAGGTTGGCTGGAAATTTAAGATGGCCGCCACGGCTAAAAATAGATTTTTAAAAAATAAGTTTGTAGCGACTACTTCTTGAAAACTATAAGAGATATTGATATGGGACTTTTTCTAAAATGATCAGCATGACATGATGGTTATCCGAGTCGAACATTATTTTGATTCGACGTTAAACATGGCTGCCAGTGGCCATCTTTGTTTACATAGAGTTATATATTGAAAACTTGTAGCGACTACTCGTCTGAAACTACTTGACGGATTTTCATGAAACTTCACAGGAATGTTGCTCTTGATGTCTTATTGATCCTAGCAAAATTTCAGATCGGCCAGAAATTCAAGATGGCCGCCACAGCTAAAAATAGATTTAAAAAAAATAAGTTTGTAGCGACTACTTCTTGAAAACTATAAGTGATATTGATATGGGACTTTTTCTAAAATTATCAGCATGACATGATGGTTATCCGAGTCGAACATTATTTTGATTCAATGTTAAACTTGGCTGTCAGCGGCCATCTTTGTTTACATAGAGTTATATAATGAAAACTTGTAGCGACTACTCCTCTGAAACTACTTGACGGATTTTCATGAAACTTCACAGGAATGTTGCTCTTGATGTCTTATTGATCCTAGCAAAATTGCAGGTCGGCCGGAAATTCAAGATGGCCGCCACTGCTAAAAATAGATTTTCAAAAAACAAGTTTGTAGCGACTTCTTCCTGAAAACAAAATCAATCAGTAGAGCTTCAAGGTCATTGACCTCTTGTTTTTGTCTTGTTTCTTATCTGGTCACACATTTAAAAGAACAAAATAGCTTCTTTTTTTTTTGTCATCTGCTTACTAGTAATTGTACACACTGTGACATTAAACGTTCTATACAAGCTGCCAAGCACATTTTTTATGTGATCATCACATAATAGGGTGGTGTCTGTGTGTGTGTGGTGGATGGAGTGGTGGTGGGGTGGGGGGATAAAATGAGTTCGTATACATTCACCTTCATCATTTAAATAACACACCTATTTAACTGACACAAAGAAGAAAATGCAAGAGTTTTTATATGAATAAATACAATGTATTATTAAACTAATACAATAAAATACATTCTCCATTTCTTTTCCTACTAATTATAATGGTCCAAATTATGTGGCGGTCCATCCCGTTTAACACGCATAACACAAATATTGGTACAACGCCAATTTTTAGGGCAAGGGGCAATGACATTTTGGGCTGGACAAGTGGATTTTAAAAATATTTCCAGAACCCTGCCCACATTGTTAAAAAGTTTACTTTAAGGACTATCTCCGCTAAAATGGTGATTTTAAAGTTAACAACTTAAATAACTGGGTATCAACTGTAATTAAAATGTAATTTGTTTAAATATAGATTCATATAACTTATAAAATGTGAATACATAGCATTAACCCTTGGCCTGCTAAGGGCGACTACAGTAGCCTTTGCGTCCATTGTAAACCGCAGGCTGATCATAGTTTACAATGTCCATTTTCACATAAATGGAATAGTCTTAATTCAAAGAAAGAACAGTCCATTATATATATGTAGCGGGTTAAGGTTAAACGTTGTTTACATGTAGACATCTGAAATGTGCTAACAAGCTTGATTTGGCAGCACCAACTCTAAATCTTTCTTTCATTTCATATTTATAAAAGTATTTTGTGTAATATGGGTTTAAATATGGCCACAAATGTCACCATCTGTTTCATTTGTTTCCTATTGATAAAAACATTTTCTGATATGGTTTTAATATTGCGACAAATTTCACTGCCCGTTTCATTTCACCTCCTGTTTCATTTATAATTTTTATAGAAAGTATGTTCTACTATTGTTCTAATTACGACTTCTAATTACGGCCACACATTTCATCTCCTGTTTCATTTTATATCATTTTTATAAAAATAATTTTCTAATATGGGTTAAAGTATGGCCACAAATTTCCCCTTATGTCTGTGTTACACAGTGAGCAGACATTTCAGTTTATGACAAGAACTCTTTCCATCTCTGGTAATATAGCGGAGTGGAGTCTATTCCTAGTGCACGCATCTCTCGCCGTTCTGGTACTATTAGGTTTAACAGCATTTTTTCAATAGAACGATAGTCTTCATCATGTCTTACAATCGAACGCATCTGATCCAGGGTAAGCTCAACTCCATTCTTTATGAATTGATTAGTTATCCTAATAGCTATTACCTTACCAAGTAAGGTTAAGTATTCTGCCACGTCTCTCTTTTTTCCGTAGGTAATTGTATCGTCCGGTGTTATATACCTCGCTACCATAAACACCCTTAGCTTCTCACATCGCAGTAGAACGGATCCTCCTGTCTGTATACAATCAGACAGTAGGGATGCTACTTGCCATCTCTGATGACAGTCCAACTTCCTGGCCAGTAGGTTCCTTTCTGGAATCATGTAGCTTGGTAGGATGTTTTGTACCACACATAGTTTTAAGAAACACAGGGACTGTATACCCATATCGACGATAAACTGCTCTTGGAAAATTTCTTGTGGGATAAATTCTGCAATCCACAGAAGAATGTTCTTCATGATATATGATGTATTTTCTTTACAAACTGGTTGAATAATATCCTTGGCAACCATTTTCAGCAAAATATAAACTTTAGTTTGAGTATCGTTTAGATTGTGAATTAACTTCAGTTCGGCTGTGGTAAAGCATATTCTCCAGCCAATGTGTTGGTCATCACTGCCTTTGAAACCAACTGTAACAACATATCCAGAGTCGAGTCTGTTCTACAAATGTTCTGAATTAAATCTTGCGCAGGCCAGTTATTATTGCTTTGACGTCTGGTCCAAGAATCTAACATACCTTGGCAGAAACAAGTAATAGCAGAAACGCTATCTGTATGATATATACCAACAGCACCAATGTTCCCTATGAATGGACCTGATGGACCAGCTTTTTGAAGAAGACTTGTAATATCATTAATTTGCCAACTTTATGATGGAAATTTTCGATACTGATTGATCAGCGCTAACCCCACATGTCACTTGACAGATACCATTGTCTGTTTTCAGACCTAATTAATGCATTGTATATTGTCTGTTGTCCACCATATTTCATCAGTTTCAGTTGAGTATATCCAGGAGGTGTGTTCAGACTATCCATTGCCAACACTGTAGTGTCTGGGATGTTTGTAAACTGCTGCTGGTCATCGGTACATATAATGTTAGTGCTTGTTGTCATGTAATCCATGTCGCTTTGTAATGGTGCTGAAAGTCCTTCACCCTTACTTCCAGTAATTATTTCCATACTAGTTAGGCTAGACAATGTGTTTGCTTGTCATTTATAATTGTCCACCCTATTTTTAATCATGTCCGTATTGTATCCCATACAGTCTAATGTATGTGACACAAGCCGTGAATACTCGTGATTTGATGCCATATTTTACCACAAACTCTGTTTTCAGAATAACAAGCTTGTGATTATGCATTAATGTATTATTTTTCATTGTCCAAGTTGGATGATATTTTGACAGTTCATGTCTCATATTTTCTTTATTGCAAGTATGGTAGTTGGAACATGCATTGTTTCTTTAGCAAGATTGGATTTCTTCTCTGAAAAAAAATAGTGACAGGTTTTTTGCTTGTGCTGATATAATTATTATAAATGCCACTAGATCCAATTTGACAGCACGCCATCGAAAATCCAACTTATTCTTCACACAGGTCAACATGGCAAACAAATACATGTTCACCCCTTTGACACCATATCTAAATCTAGGGATAACACAGTTTGTGCTGATTGTTATTTGATACTCAGAACATATTGTATAGGTATTTATATTTGGTGGTGGGATTTATTTTGGCTATATCTGTATATTGGCGGTCAAGGTCATATCTGTATATTGGCGCGGTCAAGAGTCAGAAGTGACAAAATAAATCCACCACCAATATTACTCCTACCATGAAACTTAATAATATCATAAATACATACTGGGGGGGGGGGGGGGGGGGGGGGGGGGGGGGGGGGGGGGGGGGGGGGGGGGGGGGGGGGGGGGGGGGGGGGGGGGGGGGGGGGGGGGGGGGGGGGGGGGGGGGGGGGGGGGGGGGGGGGGGGGGGGGGGGGGGGGGGGGGGGGGGGGGGGGGGGGGGGGGGGGGGGGGGGGGGGGGGGGGGGGGGGGGGGGGGGGGGGGGGGGGGGGGGGGGGGGGGGGGGGGGGGGGGGGGGGGGGGGGGGGGGGGGGGGGGGGGGGGGGGGGGGGGGGGGGGGGGGGGGGGGGGGGGGGGGGGGGGGGGGGGGGGGGGGGGGGGGGGGGGGGGGGGGGGGGGGGGGGGGGGGGGGGGGGGGGGGGGGGGGGGGGGGGGGGGGGGGGGGGGGGGGGGGGGGGGGGGGGGGGGGGGGGGGGGGGGGGGGGAGGGGGGGGGGGGGGGGGGGGGGGGGGGGGGGGGGGGGGGGGGGGGGGGGGGGGGGGGGGGGGGGGGGGGGGGGGGGGGGGGGGGGGGGGGGGGGGGGGGGGGGGGGGGGGGGGGGGGGGGGGGGGGGGGGGGAGGGGGGGGGGGGGGGGGGGGGGGGGGGGGGGGGGGGGGGGGGGGGGGGGGGGGGGGGGTAGGGGGGGGGGGGGGGGGGGGGGGGGGGGGGGGGGGGGGGGGGGGGGGGGGGGGGGGGGGGGGGGGGGGGGGGGGGGGGAGGGGGGGGGGGGGGGGGGGGGGGGGGGGGGGGGGGGGGGGGGGGAGGGGGGGGGGGGGGGGGGGGGGGGGGGGGGGGGGGGGGGGGGGGGGGGGGGGGGGGGGGGGGGGGGGGGGGGGGGGGGGGGGGGGGGGGGGGGGGGGGGGGGGGGGGGGGGGGGGGGGGGGGGGGGGGGGGGGGGCAGTCAATGATGTCTGTATTTATAACTCCATTTCGGGAATGGCTAAATAAAGGAAAATCGTTGAAAAAACACACAGAAATAAAGTAGCATTGTCATTCGTATTCTAAATTACAATTATGAAATTGTATGAATATTGAAAAAGGAGAAATATGATTAACATTAAAAAGTATACGAACACTTCCTTGCTTCCTGCTTTTAAGTTGAAATTGACGTCAGAAATCATGGAGCACTAAATGTTCACTAGTTAAGTAAAATATAAATAAAAACACTTAGAAACAAAAATAGTACAAAACTGCAAAACTACAGAACCTAAATAAAATCTTTCTATAATTATGTCATCAAAATAATACTGTTATAAATTCACAAATACGATGAAGTTAATAGAACAAGTGTGCTTGTCTTGGAATGAAGCAATGCTATTTGTTTAAAATACTTTGAATATTTATGCTAAACTCGATCAAATATACTTATGATTCTTTCCGAACTGGATATACTAATAAAACATGATTATTATATAAATGCAAACCCATGAATACAGTTATAATTAAGAATTGGTGTTATGTATAGCATTTTTCATCATTATAACGTTAGATTGTTGTTCGATTTCAGAGGCGACGTCATGGCACACAAATGACGTGCTCCGTGGTGGCTACAGGGATTAACTTAAAATCTGTTTCAAGTAATTTTATCAATATTACTGATATGAAATGAAAATGTAAACCTTTATTGCCATATTATTTAATTCACTTGATTTATAAACTATTAAAATGTCACATAATATTTGAATGGCCCTCGTATATGGTGCGATGGGTATGGAGCTGGAGTGGTGTGTTGAGAGAGGCTGCGTGTTGGGTGGGGATGTGAGTGTGGCTTGGGGAGTGTGTATGTGGGGATGGAGTGCAGGATGTAAGTGGATTGCGGGAGGGTGTATGTGGGCGTGGGCGGTGGGGGAGATGGGAGTGTGGATGGGGAGGGTGTAGGTGGGGTGGGTGCAGGAGGAATGGGGGATGTCTGTGCATGGGGCGCATGGGGCTAAGGTAAGGTGGGAGGGAGGTGTGTGAGTGGTGTGGAGGATATTTGAGCGGGGGTGGGGGTGAGGGAGGGTGGATGTCTGTGAGTCGGAGAGTGCATGGATATGGGGTTGAGTCGGGTGTGTGGAGTGTGCGTGCGGGGTGGGGGGCGGGTGGGGGGTGATGTGGGGGTAAGTGGGTGTGGGGTGGCTTAGGGCTTTTGTTGTGGGTGGTGGGGGAGTGGTGAGTGGGGTGGGTGTGGGGGGCTGGGGGGTGGCGGTTGGGTGTCGGGAGAGGGGGGTCTGGGGTGAAGTGTGGGGGGGAGGGTTGGGGCGGGAGGTGGGGGGTGGGGGGGTGGGGGGATGGTGTGTATGTGGGCTGCGATGAGTATGGCGGGTCTGGAGGTGTTGTGGTGGAGGGAGCTTGTGTGTCAGTAGGGTTGAGGAGTGTATGTGGGTGACGGAGGATGGTATCGGGGTAATGTATGTTGGCGGTGGGGGTGGTGGGGGGGGGGGATGGCATGTGTGTTGTGATAGGGTTGGTTGTTTTGTGTGGGTGGGGTGGGTCCTTGGGTCAGTGGTGGGGGCGTGGCTGAGTCTGCTGGGGTCGTGGGGCGTGGTTGGGTGGTGGGTTGGGGTCTGCAAGTCACTAGAAGATAGCTTATGATTTTTCTGTGTGTTTGAGTCTGGATACTTATCTATGTTAGGTGTAATTCCGCAGCAGTGTTGAGTTTGGTGTGAAAGGGAGGTGGCCGTGGGTGGAGGTGATAATTTTAGTGAAAAAAGAGGTATATAATACTAGTATATAAGGTACGTATCTCTCAGCTTTTTAAATATTCACATTTTAGTAATTTCTTTCCCCAACCACTCACAAAAACACTAATCTCCATGACACCTGGTAGCAATTGTATTGTAAGTATATGTCTCTACATGCCGTGTTTTATTTTTCAAAATTTGTATTTACTGATTAAAGACTCTTTGTACTAGTACTAACCTTCATAGTACTCCAGATTCCTGTGTTCTGGTACATAGTACATTCTGTGTCTGATAGTACTCCAGATTCCTGTGTTCTGGTACATAGTACTCCAGTTCCTGTGTTCTAGTACTCAGATTCCTGTGTTCTATAGTACTCCAGATTCCTGTGTTCTATAGTACTCCCAGATTCCTGTGTTCTATAGTACTCCAGATTCCTGTGTTCTGATAGTACTCCAGATTCCTGTGTTCTATAGTACTCAGATTCCTGTGTTCAGGTACACATACTCCAGATTCTGTGTTCTATAGTACTCCAGATTCCTGTGTTCTGGACCTAACTATAATTACTCACATACTAGATTCCTTCTAGTAGGTAATCCAATCTCCTGATTCTGTTACAGATAGAGTGAAATTACGTCAATAAGCAACATAACTAGAATCTCTTGATTACATAATTAGAAGATAACATCTTTACATAGTGTCTTTCCATTTAAATATACATTTAAAATATCACTGCATCACTAGATCAAGATATTCTATTAAAAAAGAATTTTTATATAACAGAGGTTAATAGTTCACATCTAGATTCAAATAATAATACTGGCTTATAGAAGAACTTTGGCACCAAATGAAGGGTTTATGTCATGCTGTTTCAATTATACTCCTTACAGTTTATTAAATGAACACAAATACTAAGTATACCATTCTTATTACGTAGTTAACAGAATATTAAAGTGTGTACATATTATACTAGTCGTTGTCGTTTCGACGCCATAGTTTTTTTTTGGCATGTAGCTTGAGCAATTTAAACATACGACACGTACATCCATTACATACTCGGTAAAACACAGTTTTGGACCAGTGGTCTATAAAGTCATATCAAAATAAAACTAGTGGACATAATTTAAGTATCTTTTTTTAGTAACCAAGTCTCAACCCTACCCGTTAATTTGGTACACAGAGAACATTAGAATTCCAAGACAGTTTTGATTTTTAAGAAAAAGAGATCGCGAACACACAAAGGTCTGTAAAAAATGTTGCAAAAGTCCATTAAAAGTAACAGTTACGGACACATTCGAGTAACCAATAAAAAGACTTATTATTTTTCGCAAACCTTTCATAAACGATAATTATTGTTGATTGTTGATCTATTGTGAATTATCATCTGAGATAATAAGGGTTATGTCGAATGTCAAGGTTCAGCGATCATTGTACGGGTTCGAACACTGCCATGGTCCAAAAACTTCTTTTACAGAGTATATATCACTATACCTGGTATTTTTAGTGGTAAATAGTGACAGATTGTGTGTATAGTGAGGAAGGGTGTGTGGGGGGTTAGGTGGATGTGTGTGTGAGGTGGGGTGTCTGTGTGAGTCTGTAGGTCTGATGTATATGTGGGTCTGTGTCTGAGGGTGATGTACGTTGGGTCTGGATGTTTGTGGTTAGGTTGGTTGTTTTGTGTGGGTGGGGCATGGTGCAAGTGGGTGGTGGTGGTGGGGGGATGGGGTCTGCAAGGTCTGAAGATATCTTCAGATTTTTCTGTTGGTGTAAAGTTTACGCATTACTTATTATGTTAGCGTGTAATCTTGAAGCATTTGTGAGTATTGGGTGAAAGGGAGGTGGGAGGGGAGTTGATAATTCCATTGAAAAAAAGTATATAATACTAGTATATAAGTACTTTCTCATCTTTTTAAAATATTTCACAATTTAGTGATTTCCTTTCCCCAACCACCTCGTCAAAACACACTAATCCTGATGACACCTGGTTGCAATTGTATTGTTAGTATGTGTGTTCACATGCCCTTGTTTTATTTTTCAAAAATCTAGTGTGCTAATTTTGTATGGACTGATTAAAGACTCTTTGTATGAGTACTAACCTCATGGTACTCCCAGATTCCTGTGTTTCTGGATACACTGATATATTAATTACTCAATGTCTACTATTTCAATTTATATCCAACAGTTTACTAAATTAACCACAAATACTAGAGTATACCCATTATTAATTACATACGGGTAGTTACAGAATATTAAGCACACCTTGTACGCTAGGCTCAGTACACTGGCTCTTGTAACTTATTCTTATTCTTTAGGCCCATCCAGAGACTCTTATTTTTAAAAAATTGCAGTAGGTAGGACAGCTAATAAAAAATAAAATCTAAGACCAGCATTTACCATTTTGTCTAAATAAAAGTAACTTTTTGAGACATTTTTTTTTTTCAATGTTATGGAAAACAAAATCAGAAGAACTCTTGATGTGACTTATGAAACTGATTTTTTTCCATCTGTCTTTTTAGCTCACCTGCAGCCGTAGGCTCAAAGGTGAGCTATTGGGATCACTCTATCCGTCCGTCCGTCGTCCGTCGTCGTCGTCGTCCGTTCGTCGTTAACTTTTGCTTCAGACGACTTCTCCTTAGAAACCGCGTGGCCCAATTTTGACCAAACTTCATATGGATGATCCTTAGGTGAAAAGCTTTTTAGATTTGTTTAAATTAGATCAGCCGCGACATCCAAGATGGCTGCCATTACCATATATGGTCGAAATCTTAAAAAATCATCTTCTCAGAAGAACCGCTGGACAGATTTCAACAGTTTTTTCTTTTTAAAATGATCGCCAACGCCTAGACTATCAAGTTTGTTCAAATGAAGTCCCTCGAGGTCAAAAATGGCCATGTCCCGGGTGTCCAAAGTTTGTATATTGTGATTTTGCCTGTTTTTCGTATAGACATATAGGATTGTTTTTTTTTTAAAAGAAACTTCTCTGAAACCACAAGGCACAGAGGTCTCATGTATTACATGTAGCCATCAGGCTTATGGTCCTTTACTAAGGTTTGTTCAAAATGTGACCCTGGGGTCTAATTGTGTCCCCGGCCCCGGGGGGTCACAGTTTTACATAGACTTATATAGGGGGAAAAAAAATATTTCTTCTCGGAAAACTACAAGAACCAGAGGTTGGATTATTTTGCATTTACCGATAAGCTTATGGTCCTTTACCAATTTGGTTCCAAATGGTGACCCTCGGGTCACATTTAGCTCCGGCCGCCAAGGGTCACATGTTTTTACATAGACATGTATACGGGAAAAAACTTAAAAAATCTTCTTCTCTGAAACTGCCAAGAGCCAGAGGTTTAATATTTTGCATTTGCTATAAGGCTATGGTCTCCGCTACCAAGTTTTGTTCAAATGGTGACACAGGGGTCACAGCTTGGCCCTGCCCCGGGGGTCACAGTTTTACAT
>JAWPHD010023942.1:0-20676 GCA_037043455.1 Cyrtodaria siliqua
TCCTGTATATTACAGAAATAGTACCCTTGATAAAACAATGACTCCTGTATATTACAGAAATAGTACCCTTGATAAAACAGTGACTCCTGTATATTACAGAAATAGTACCCTTGATAAAACAATGACTCCTGTATATAACAGAAATAGTACCCTTGATAAAACAGTGACTCCTGTATATTACAGAAATAGTACCCTTGATAAAACAGTGACTCCTGTATATTACAGAAATAGTACCCTTGATAAAACAATGACTCCTGTATATTACAGAAATAGTACCCTTGATAAAACAATGACTCCTGTATATTACAGAAATAGTACCCTTGATAAAACAATGACTCCTGTATATTACAGAAATAGTACCCTTGATAAAACAATGACTCCTGTATATTACAGAAATAGTACCCTTGATAAAACAATGACTCCTGTATATTACAGAAATAGTACCCTTGATAAAACAGTGACTCCTGTATATTACAGAAATAGTACCCTTGATAAAACAGTGACTCCTGTATATTACAGAAATAGTACCCTTGATAAAACAGTGACTCCTGTATATTACAGAAATAGTACCCTTGATAAAACAGTGACTCCTGTATATTACAGAAATAGTACCCTTGATAAAACAATGACTCCTGTATATAACAGAAATAGTACCCTTGATAAAACAGTGACTCCTGTATATTACAGAAATAGTACCCTTGATAAAACAATGACTCCTGTATATAACAGAAATAGTACCCTTGATAAAACAATGACTCCTGTATATTACAGAAATAGTACCCTTGATAAAACAGTGACTCCTGTATATTTGATGTTAAAGTCACAGTAACCTGATCATGAAAAATGCCCTTTGGGCTGTAATTTATTTACTATTATATCTACAATCTTAAAACTTTATACAAATAGTATTCATTTTGCAACAACGACCCCTATTGATTTTATGGTTAATAAGTCAAAAGTCGAGGTAAATGACCTGATCATGAAACAGCGAGTATAAATAAACACTACAACAACAACCCCTATTAGTTTTTTTGTCAGGTCAACTGTCAAGGTCATATTGACCTGACACCTAGGAAATGCTTTTAACATAAAATAATACCCGAATAGGTGGCACTCTTGTTTGTGTATGTTCTGTCTTTTATATATAAGCCACAGACAAAAATACATAATGGCTTTATCTGTGGACATTTACCGATGTAGCTTTAATTTTCACCACAAAAAAATTACTGTCTATTCGTCCAATTGATGCAAAAAGGTACCAAGTGACATTTTCATAGTTTTGAGAAAAACGCAATTGAAGTTTTGGATTGTTGCGAAAAATCACATACTTCTTTCTATTTAATGGTGCAACTTTGCACAACTGGGAGAAATACTATTAAGAATATAATAGTAAATGTTTGTTTCACTAATCTTTCTTTTTAAAGATGATTTTTGCCATTTTTAGCTTGACTGATCTCTATCAGCAGAGCTTATGCCGTGGTGCGGTGTCCGTCGTCCATCTGGCCGTAAACTTTTATTTGTAGCGACTACTCCTCTGAAAGTACTGGATGGATATTCATGAAACTTTACAGAAATGTTGCCCATGAAGTCTAGTTGATCCTAGCAAAAGTTCATGTTGATGTGAAATCCAAGATGGCCGCCACAGCTAAAAATAGATTTTTAAAATGCAAGTTTGTAGCGACTACTTCTTGTGAACTGTAGGTGATATTGATATGGGACTTTTTCTAAAATGATCAGCATGACATGATGTTGGTCCTTGTCAAAAATCGTTTTGATTCGACGTTAAACATGACTGCCAGTGGCCATCTTTGTTTACATAGAGTTATATAGTAAAAACTTGTAGCGACTACTCCTCTGAAACCACTTGCCGGATTTTGATGAAACTTTACAGGAATGTTGCTCTAGATGGCTTATTGATCCTAGCAAAATTTCAGGTCGGCCGGAAATTCAAGATGGCCGCCACGGCTAAAAATAGATTTTTAAAAAATAAGTTTGTAGCGACTACTTCTTGAAAACTATAAGAGATATTGATATAGGACTTTTTCTAAAATGATCAGCATGACATGACATGATGTTGGTCCTTGTCGAACATTTTTTTGATTCGACGTTAAACATGGCTGCCAGTGGCCATCTTTGTTTACATAGAGTTATATAATGAAAACTTGTAGCGACTACTCCTCTGAAACTACTTGACGGATTTTCATGAAACTTCACACGAATGTTGGTCTTGATGTCTAATTGATCCTAGCAAAATTTCAGGTTGGCCGGAAATTTAAGATGGCCGCCATGGCTAAAAATAGATTTTCAAAATACAAGTTTGTAGCGACTACTTCTTGAAAACTATAAGTGATATTGATATGGGACTTTTTCTAACATGATCAGCATGACATGATGTTGGTCCTTGTCAAAAATCGTTTTGATTCGATGTTAAACATGGCTGTCAGCAGCCATCTTTGTTTACATAGAGTTATATAATGAAAACTTGTAGCGACTACTCCTCTGAAACTACTTGACGGATTTTCATGAAACTTCACAGGAATGATGCTCTTGATGTCTTATTGATCCTAGCAAAATGTCAGATCGTCCAGAAATTCAAGATGGCCGCCACAGCTAAAAATATATTTAAAAAATATAAGTTTGTAGCGACTACTTCTTGAAAACTATAAGTGATATTGATATGGGACTTTTTCTAAAATGATCAGCATGACATGATGGTTATTCGTGTCGAACATTATTTTGATTCAACGTTAAACATGGCTGCCAGTGGCCATCTTTGTTTACATAGAGTTATATAATGAAAACTTGTAGCGACTACTCCTCTGAAACTACTTGATGGATTTTCATGAAACTTCACAGGAATGTTGCTCTTGATGTCTAATTGATCTTAGCAAAATTTCAGGTCGGCCGTAAATTCAAGATGGCCGCCATGGCTAAAAATAGATTTTTAAAAAATAAGTTTGTAGCGACTACTTCTTGAAAACTATAAGAGATATTGATATGGGACTTTTTTCTAAAATGATCAGCATGACATGATGGTTATCCGAGTCGAACATTATTTTGATTCAATGTTAAACATGGCTGTCAGCGGCCATCTTTGTTTACATAGAGTTATATATGAAAACTTGTAGCAACTACTCCTCTGAAACTACTTGACGGATTTTCATGAAACTTCACAGGAATGCTGCTCTTGGTGTCTTATTGATCCTAGCAAAATTTCAGGTCGGCCGGAAATTCAAGATAGCCGCCACGGCTAAAAATAGATTTTCAAAAAAACAAGTTTGTAGCGACAACTTCTTGAAAACTGTAAGTGATATTGATATGGGACATTTTCTAAAATGATCAGCATGACATGATGTTGATCCTTGTCGAAAATTATTTTGAATCAAAATTAAGCCTGGGCACCAGTGGCCATCTTTGTTTACATAGAGTTTGTATAGTAAACATTTGTAGCGACTACTCCTCTGAACTACTAGACGGATTTTCATGAAACTTCACAGGAATGTTGCTCTTGATGTCTAGTTGATCCTAGCACAATTTCAGATCGGCCGGAAATTCAAGATTGTCACCAGGGGTATACATAGATTTTTAAAAACAAGTTTATAGCGACTACTTCTTGAAAACTGTAAGTGATATTGATATTGGACTTTTTCTGAAATGATCAGCATGACAAGATGTTGATCCTTGTCGAAAATTATTTTGATTCGACATTAAACATGGCTGCCAGTGGCCATCTTTGTTTACCTAGAGTTATATAGTAAAAGCTTCAACTTGTAGCGACTACTCCTCTGAAACTACTTGACATTTTTTTATGAAACTTCATAGGAATGCTGACCTAGCTATCAAAATCTATCAGTAGAGCTTCAAGGTCATTGACCTCTAGTTGTACTGAACTTTGTTCCTTTTTGTATGAAACAATTTCGGCATTGTCAGATGGTACCTTTTTGCTCCAATGGATGATATTATAGTTGTCTTGGTAATAGTCTGTACATTTTAAGTAAAAAATCCTCACCTTAATTTTTACCCTTCCCCAAAGATCTAATAACCAAAAACACCATTAAATGATAAATGCACAAAGGTACTAGTTTGTGCAATAAGGTACCATATGATGGCATATGTTAGTTGATACCTTTTTCCACAAAATAAATAATATATCATGTATTGATTTATGAATGCAAAAAGGTACCATAATGACACACTTGGTACCTTTTTTCACCAAGGAAATGACAGAAATGTGAATGGCCTACTTATTACATATATGTCATAAAATCCTTAATTGAAGAAAAATAGCTTAGATCTTTATACAGTATGAAGATTACATGAAATTATAAGGAAATATGTCAAAAAAGTCACTTTGGCCAAAATGTCGAAGGCTAATATGTCGAATGGTACCTTTTTGCACCAATGGGAGGTATTTCTAAAAGTATTACAAATAAATGCCTGTGTGAATCACATGCAGTTTGAATCCCACTGGGAGCTCAACTAGTAAGTGAGAAAGTGACAGATGGTGAGAGATATGCAGTACTGTTTCCACCCAGGAATAAGTAGTGGAGCGCTGTGGTCTAGTGGTAGAGTGTTGGATCCATGATCCAAAAGTCGTGGGTTCGATTCCTGTCATTGCCATATGCGTTGTGTCCCTGAGCAAGACACTTTATCTGCATTGCTTAGTACAGGTTCTACCCAGGAAGACATCGAGAGTGATTCAAATAAGTCCATAGAGCTTTCGTTACAATCGATGTAAAATAAATAAGTTTAAACTAAGTAGGTGGTCTGCATCAACCATTACGGATGGCGGGAGGTATTCAGTACTGGTTCTGCCCAGGAATAAGTAGGTGGTCTGTCTCCACCATTACGGATGGTGAGAGGATTACAGATGGTGAGAGATATGCAGTACTGGTTCTACCCAGGAATAAGTAGGTGGTCTGCCTCCACCATTACGGATGGTGAGAGGTATTCAGTACTGGTTCTGCCCAGGAATAAGTTTGTGGCCTGCCTCCACCATTACGGACGGGGAGAGTATACAGTACTGGTTCTACCCAGCAGTAAGTTGGTGGCCTGCCTCCATCATTACGGATGGGGAGTGGTATTCAGTACTGGTTCTGCCCAGGAATAAGTAGGTGGCCTGCCTCCACCATTACGGACGGGGAGTGGTATTCAGTACTGGTTCTACCCAGGAATAAGTTGGTGGTCTGCCTCCACCATTACGGACGGGGAGTGGTATTCAGTACTGGTTCTACCCAGGAATAAGTTGGTGGTCTGCCTCCACCATTACGGACGGGGAGAGGTATTCAGTACTGGTTCTACCCAGGAATAAGTTGGTGGTCTGCCTCCACCATTACGGACGGGGAGTGGTATTCAGTACTGGTTCTACCCAGCAGTAAGTTGGTGGCCTGCCTCCACCACTATGGATGGGGAGAGGTAATCAGTACTGGTTCTACCCAGGAATAAGTTGGTGGCCTGCCTCCATCACAAAAAAAAAGAAATAGACCGTCATATTTGCTGGATAATGATGTTAAACACCAAACAAACAACATGCAATTTATATACTTTTGAATAATAAGTAAGATGTTGATAACGGTATACATGTAATGATGTTTATGTTTATATGTTACAGACCGTCACCTTCCACCACCCCCTAGCTATGAAGACGTTATTGGAACATCGATAGGTTCAGGATTGTCTGGCCAAGCAGCAAGTCTCATCACAAGTAAGGTCATACATTGGGTCTCACTCTGCATATATGTGAAGATGTTAACCCAGGCCCTCCTCTGGGCATCGCCAATGGCGCCAGTGGCGAAAGAAAAAAGAAAATGGCTCTAAATTTCAAACTTTGGCGGAAGTGTTTGGCGACATCGAAATTGCCAAAAAGCTAAACTTGTTTAATTTCTCTACTGTAATTGGCCTGTTACAAATAGACCTCAACACTAATCACCGTGACGAGTGTACAATGTAGTATAAAACAACATAACTAACCAACTGACACCTACCACGCGCAAACACTTAACATTAAATAAACCAACAAAGCTGATAACCTTTAGTGTTCCGGTAATTAACTTAATCCCTAAATAACAACTGATGACTGTCGTTCTCTCCTCGAGGGGGGGGGGGGGAATATATAATATAATATTAAATGCTTAGTGCTTCTGGCTGATGGAGAGGTACACATGAGCTGTTCATATGTTTGTCCCTCAATAGTATGTATGCCCAGGGCAGGAAAGTTTGTTTCTGGGTTACTTGTCCTACATAATATTTGAATGGTCAAATTGATAATTTTTTTCATGGCGAGCAGACGAATGAAATTTTTGTACCATGGTGCCCGTGTACATAACACAATCACAATCAAAACTTAATCAAGGGCAAAACTGAATAATATCTAGCCAATCACTAGCCAATCAGGTTCTAACCAATCAAACACAAATCAACACCTCATTGATTTACATATTTTACATGATTGACTAGATCCACTTGACATTTGTTTTGTTTTTGTTCATTCATAATTTCGGGGTGTCTGAATCTGGATTTCACAAAAAAATGCGAACATTTTACACAAAACTCTGGTTTATTAATCTGTTTCCAGGAGGCTTTATGTGTATTTCATTGCCAAAATATGTTTTGAATGTATATGGCAGTTCATCTTTTCAAAATAAATTAAAAAAGACGTAAAGATAAGCGAATGTCACGGGTTCCGGAAATACGAAAAACGGCAGGTTCTGAACTTGTTACTGATATAAAGGCCTACCTATAGGGGCACTCCACAGTTTAATGTACATTTCTCAATAATCAAACCCATGACAAGCTCTTAGCCTGAATCCTTGAGCAAAAATAAATCACATCATCATTGTGTCATACATTTCGTAGAAGACAATAAAATTACCCATGTTTCCATACCAAATAAAAGTATCAAAAAGCATTTTCTGTACAACTTTAGTCCCATTTCTTTAAGATTACCCCACCCCTTAAAACATGCTAAAAATGCAATTTTAGCAATATTTCAAATGTCAATAAATAAAAATAAAACATTTTCCTACACATATCAGGGTCATGTCTGCACTCATAATGCTCTTGCATATCAGGAAATGCTAAATTTTACATACCTAGTCTGGCGTTTTAAAAAGTTATTCCATGCTGATCTCCCCGTCAGTGAAAATCAGCCATTTTACCTACTTTTAGGAAGTTTTGATTGGTTCACATTTTTCTATTTATAGCCTCCAAAAAACTCAAAGAATGCATATTCCAATACACCAAAATAAACTTAGAAGTACTCAAAACTGAAAAAACATCAAACATGTGCTTCATAATTATTATAAAGACCATCCATGGACCTAAAAGATGCTTAGTTGATTTCTTTCTGATTTACACCATGGACATTCATGCGAAACTGAGGAGTGCCCCCTATACATCTTAAACAATCAAATGAAAGCCTCTATGTATGATTCCTGCTGTCATTAGGTTCAGCTAGTTGATTTAACCAAACATGCGATGTAGAAACTTTCAAGATAATGGGGGTTCGAAAACATATATATATATATATATAATATTAAATGCTTAGTGCTTCTGGCTGATGGAGAGGTACACATGAGCTGTTCATATGTTTGTCCCTCAATAGTATGTATGCCCAGGGCAGGAAAGTTTGTTTCTGGGTTACTTGTCCTACATAATATTTGAATGGTCAAATTGATAAAAATTTTCATGGCGAGCGGACGAATGAAATTTTTGTACCATGGTGCCCGTGTACATAACACAATCACAATCAAAACTTAATCAAGGGCAAAACTGAATAATATCTAGCCAATCACTAGCCAATCAGGTTCTAACCAATCAAACACAAATCAACACCTCATTGATTTACATATTTTACATGATTGACTAGATCCACTTGACATTTGTTTTGTTTTTGTTCATTCATAATTTCGGGGTGTCTGAATCTGGATTTCACAAAAAAATGCGAACATTTTACACAAAACTCTGGTTTATTAATCTGTTTCCAGGAGGTTTTATGTGTATTTCATTGCCAAAATATGTTTTGAATGTATATGGCAGTTCATCTTTTCAAAATAAATTAAAAAAGACGTAAAGATAAGCGAATGTCACGGGTTCCGGAAATACGAAAAACGGCAGGTTCTGAACTTGTTACTGATATAAAGGCCTACCTATAGGGGCACTCCACAGTTTAATGTACATTTCTCAATAATCAAACCCATGACAAGCTCTTAGCCTGAATCCTTGAGCAAAAATAAATCACATCATCATTGTGTCATACATTTCGTAGAAGACAATAAAATTACCCATGTTTCCATACCAAATAAAAGTATCAAAAAGCATTTTCTGTACAACTTTAGTCCCATTTCTTTAAGATTACCCCACCCCTTAAAACATGCTAAAAATGCAATTTTAGCAATATTTCAAATGTCAATAAATAAAAATAAAACATTTTCCTACACATATCAGGGTCATGTCTGCACTCATAATGCTCTTGCATATCAGGAAATGCTAAATTTTACATACCTAGTCTGGCGTTTTAAAAAGTTATTCCATGCTGATCAGTGAAAATCAGCCATTTTACCTACTTTTAGGAAGTTTTGATTGGTTCACATTTTTCTATTTATAGCCTCCAAAAAACTCAAAGAATGCATATTCCAATACACCAAAATAAACTTAGAAGTACTCAAAACTGAAAAAACATCAAACATGTGCTTCATAATTATTATAAAGACCATCCATGGACCTAAAAGATGCTTAGTTGATTTCTTTCTGATTTACACCATGGACATTCATGCAAAACTGAGGAGTGCCCCCTATACATCTTAAACAATCAAATGAAAGCCTCTATGTATGATTCCTGCTGTCATTAGGTTTCAGCTAGTTGATTTAACCAAACATGCGATGTAGAAACTTTCAAGATATTGGGGGTTCGAAAACATATATATATATATAAATAATTTTTATTAATATTGTTTGGTTTTATTCATTTCATTCCTTAGTGTACCAGATATAAACCAAATTTCTTATTTTCACATTTAAAATCAATAAATAAATACATAAAACTCTAGAAGAAATATGGCTTGGGCCATTAGAGCCAAATGGCTCCAATTTCTCCAATTTAGCTCCAACTTTTTTCATTTAGCGCAATTGGTGATGCATGAAAAAAATGGCTAGAGGAGGTCCTGTTAACCTTGGTGTCCATTTTGTAGAAATGAAAGCTTTAAACCTTATTCTTAGAGCCTTTACTAACTTTAGAACATTATACAACTTATCCTTTAAGCCTTTTACAACTGATTCTTAGAACATTTTACAACTTATTCTTAGAACATTTACAACTTATCCTTTAAGCCTTTTACAACTTATTCTTAGAACCTTTACAACTTATCCTTTGAGCCTTTTACAGTTTATTCTTAGAGCCTTTACAACTAATTCTTAGAGCCTTTACAACTTATTCTTAGAACCTTTACAACTTATCCTTTGAGCCTTTTACAACTTATTCTTAGAGCCTTTACAACTTATTCTTAGAGCCTTTACAACTTATTCTTAGAACCATTACAACTTTTCCTTTGAGCCTTTTACAATTTATTCTTAGAACATTTACAACTTATTCTTAGAGCCTTTACAACTTATTCTTAGAACCATTACAACTTTTCCTTTGAGCCTTTTACAACTTATTCTTAGAACATTTACAACTTATTCTTAGAGTCTTTACAACTTAACCTTTAAGCCTTTTACAACTTATTCTTAGAACATTTACAACTTATTCTTAGAGTCTTTACAACTTATCCTTTGAGCCTTTTACAACTGATTCTTAGAACATTTGCAATTTATTCTTAGAGTCTTTACAACTTATCCTTTGAGCCTTTTACAACTGATTCTTAGAACCTTTACAATTTATTCTTAGAGCCTTTACAATTTATGCTTAGAGCCTTTACAACTTATCCTTAGAGCCTTTTACAACTGATTCTTAGAATATTTTACAACTTATCCTTTGAGCCTTTTACAACTTATTCTTAGAGCCTTTTACAACTGATTCTTAGAACATTTACAACTTATTCTTAGAGTCTTTACAACTTATCCTTTGAGCCTTTTACAACTGATTCTTAGAACCTTTATAACTTATTCTTAGAGTCTTTACAACTTATCCTTTGAGCCTTTTACAACTGATTCTTAGAACCTTTACAATTTATTCTTAGAGCCTTTACAATTTATTCTTAGAGCCTTTGCAACTTATCCTTAGAGCCTTTTACAACTGATTCTTAGAACATTTTACAACTTATCCTTTGAGCCTTTTACAACTTATTCTTAGAGCCTTTACAACTTATTCTTAGAGTCTTTACAACTTATCCTTTGAGCCTTTTACAACTGATTCTTAGAACCTTTATAACTTATTCTTAGAGTCTTTACAACTTATCCTTTGAGCCTTTTACAACTGATTCTTAGAACATTTACAACTTATTCTTAGAGTCTTTACAACTTATCCTTTGAGCCTTTTACAACTGACTGTTAGAACCTTTACAATTTATTCTTAGAGCCTTTACAATTTATTCTTAGAGCCTTTACAACTTATCCTTAGAGCCTTTTACAACTGATTCTTAGAACATTTTACAACTTATCCTTTGAGCCTTTTACAACTTATTCTTAGAGCCTTTACAACTTATTCTTAGAGCCTTTACAATTCTTAGAACTTTTGCAACTTATTCTTAGAACCTTTACAACGTATTCTTAGAACCTTTACAACTTATTCTTAGAACCTTTACAACTTATTCTTAGAGTCTTTACAACTTATTCTTAGGGCCTTTTACAACTGATTCTTAGAACATTTTACAACTTATCTTTTGAGCCTTTTATAACTTATTCTTAGAGCCTTTTACAACTTATTCTTAGAGCCTTTACTACTTAGAACATTTTACAACTTATCCTTTGAGCCTTTTACAACTTATTCTTAGAGCCTTTATAACTTATTCTTAGAGCCTTTACAATTTATTCTTAGAGCCTTTACAACTGATTCTTAGAACATTTTACAACTTATCCTTTTTCAACTTCAACCACGGCAATGGCTGAAGGGTAAAGTGTTGTCTTCTCATGGAGGTGGTCATGGGTTCAGTCTCCAACCAAAGACTTCAGAAAAATGGTATTAGTAGTTCCCTGGCTTGACAGCATATAAAGGGAAGTTCTAGGACTGGTCGGCCAGGTTCATTATAATGCAACTTGGTGGGTTGTCATGAAACCAGGGATATGGGGCAGTAACTATGAAACCAGGGAGATGGGGCAGTAATTGAAACCAGGGCAATGGGTTTTTAACTATGAAACCAGTGAGATGGGGTGGTAACTATGAAACCTGGGAGAGGGGGCAGTACTGAAACCAGGAAGATGGGTCTTTAACTATGAAACCAGGGAGATGGGGCGGTAACTTTGAAACCAGGGAGATGGGTCTATTACTATGAAACCAGAGATATCGGTATGTAACTATAAAACCAGGGAGATGGAGTGGTAACTATGAAACCAGGGAGATGGGGCAGTAACTGAAACCAGGGAGATGGGTCTGAAACTATAAAACCAGGGAGATGGAGTGGTAACTGTGAAACCAGGGTTATGGGCCTGAATGATTACTGATATTTTCAGTGCCAGAAGAGGATGAAGAGATGGCATTGTTGAAGTCGGAGCTAAGACATCTTCAGGAACAAAATATGCAACAAAGAAAACTGTTGATGCGACAAGAAATAGAAAAGGAACGCATGAAGGCTAGTGGTCTACAAGTGGTAGAACCTTCAGGTTAATATATTTTAATAAACAAAACTAGAATGAATTTGACAGCCCGCCATCGCAAATACCCACGTTTTCTTCAAGCAGATCAGTTTCTTTTAAACCTGTGTAACTGTTTTGATCGTTCTTTGATACTCCGGTCGAATTTATTCTAGTTTGCATTTACTATAAACTTATGGTCCTCTGCTTGTTCAAATGGTGATCCTGGGGTCATATTTGGTCCCGCCCCAGGGGTCACATGTTTTACATAGACTTATATAGGGATAATCTTCAAAAAATTGTCTTCTCAGAAACAGCTTGGTCAATTTTGAACAAACTTCACATGGATGATCCTTAGATGAATGTTTTTCAAAATTGTTAAAATAAGTTAAACGTGACATCCAAGATGGCCACCGAAGAAAAATCTTTGAATTACTTGAATTACTTCTTGTACACTAGGAAGCTAGTGCCTTGGGTTCAAATCCCACTGGAGGTAAACATTTTTAGCTCTACTGATCAGAGATCAGCAGAGCTTATGCCGTGGTGCGGCGTCCGTCGTCCGTCTGTCTGTCTGTCTGTCCGTCCGTCCGTCCGTCCGTCCGTTAACTTTTATTTGTAGCGACTACTCCTCTGAAACTACTGGATGGATATTCATAAAACTTTACAGAAATGTTGCCCATGAAGTCTAGTTGATCCTAGCAAAAATTCATGTTGATGTGAAATCCAAGATGGCCGCCAAAGCTAAAAATAGATTTTTTAAATACAAGTTTGTAGCGACTACTTCTTGAAAACTATAAGTGATATTGATATGGGACTTTTTCTAAAATGATCAGCATGACATGATGTTGGTCCTTGTCGAAAATCGTTTTGATTTGACGTTAAACATGGCTGCCAGCGGCCATCTTTGTTTACATAGAGTTATATAGTAAAAACTTGTAGCGACTACTCCTCTGAAACTACTTGACGAATTTTCATGAAACTTCACAGGAATGTTGCTCTTGATGTCTAATTGATCCTAGCAAAATTTCAGGTCGGCCGGAAATTCAAGATGGCCGCCACAGCTAAAAATAGATTTTCAAAATACAAGTTTGTAGCGACTACTTCTTGAAAACTATAAGTAATATTGATATGGGACTTTTTCTAAAATGATCAGCATGACATGATGTTGGTCCTTATCAAAAATCGTTTTGATTCGACGTTAAACGTGGCTGCCAGTGGCCATCTTTGTTTACATAGAGTTATATAGTAAAAACTTGTAGCGACTACTCCTCTGAAACTACTTGGCGGATTTTCATGAAACTTTACAGGAATGTTGCTCTTAATGTCTTATTGATCCTAGCAAAATTTCAGATCGGTCAGAAATTCAAGATGGCTGCCACAGTTAAAAATAGATTTTAAAAAATAAGTTTGTAGCGACTACTTCTTGAAAACTATAAGTGATATTGATATGGGACTTTTTTCTAAAATGATCAGCATGACATGATGGTCATCCGAGTCGAACATTATTTTGATTCGACATTAAACATGGCTGCCAGTGGCCATCTTTCTTTACATAGAGTTATATAATGAAAACTTGTAGCGACAACTCCTCTGAAACTACTTGACGGATTTTCATGAAACTTCACAGAAATGTTGCTCTTGATGTCTAATTGATCCTAACAAAATTTCAGGTCGGCCGGAAATTCAAGATGGCCACCATGGCTAAAAATAGATTTTCAAAATACAAGTTTGTAGCGACTACTTCTTGAAAACTATAAGTGATATTGATATGGGACTTTTTCTAAAATGATCAGCATGACATGATTGTTATCCGAGTCGAACATTATTTTGATTCGACATTAAACATGGCTGCCAGTGGCCATCTTTGTTTACATAGAGTTATATAATGAAAACTTGTAGCGACTACTCCTCTGAAACTACTTGACGGATTTTCATGAAACTTCACAGAAATGTTGCTCTTGATGTCTAATTGATCCTAGCAAAATTTCAGGTCGGCCTGAAATTCAAGATGGCCACCATGGCTAAAAATAGATTTTCAAAATGCAAGTTTGTAGCGACTACTTCTTGAAAACTATAAGTGATATTGATATGGGACTTTTTCTGAAATGATCAGCATTACATGATGTTGGTCTTTGTCAAAAATCATTTTGATTCGATGTTAAACATGGCTGTCAGCGGCCATCTTTGTTTACATAGAATTATATAATGAAAACTTGTAGCGACTACTCCTCTGAAACTACTTGACGGATTTTCATGAACTTCACAGGAATGTTGCTCTTGATGTCTAATTGATCCTAGCAAAATTTCAGGTCGGCCGGAAATTCAAGATGGCTGCCACGGCTAAAAATAATTTTTCAAAAAACAAGTTTGTAGCGACTACTTCCTGAAATCAAAATCAATCAGTAGAGCTTCAAGGTCATTGACCTCTTGTTTTATTTTTTTATATATTCTTCGTTTTTAGCCGAAGTCCAGCAGAGCTTATGGGATGCCGAGTTGTTCGTCGTCTGTCCATCCGTCGTCTGTCCGTCATTAACTTTGGTAAATCTAATTCGGTATGGTCATTTATGGAGTATAAAATAGATTTTCACCTCCTGCACAAAATGCCCCTCGACTAGGGTATTACTTGGGGAACTTGCAGTTACTTATTATTATGAAGTTTCCGTCTTAATGAAAAATGCCATATTTTGTCTTTTTTACACTCTAGCACCTTCATTTTCTATTTGATCTTTACCAAACTTGGCCAGATTGTTGATATTGATGAAAGCTCAGACAAATTCGAAAACCAGCTAAATCAGACCAGGAACACCAGAGTTATGTGCCCTTGAATTATTGAAAAATGCCATTTTCAGCCTTATGAACACTATAGCACCTTCATTTTGTACTCGATCTTTCCCAGACTTGTTGGTGTCAATAAAAACTCGCACGAGTTTGAAAACCAGCCAGATCGAACCAGTAACACCGGAGTTATGGCCCTTTTTCAATATTTGGTAATGTACACTGGAAACCCCAGCGGTCGTGGGTTCAAATCTATATTTCTGTATGGAAAACTTAAAGATCTTCTCGTCTGAAACTGCTTGATGGATTTCAAAACAATTTCACAGAAATGATGTTTGGGTGACCCTTTACCAAGATTGTTCAAGCCAGTTTGATTCGTCAAAAATCATGGCCGCCAGTGGGCGGGGCAATTTCCCTTTATAACTATATCATTAAAAATCTTGTTGTCTGAAACCACTTTGTCCCATTACAAAATAATTTCCCCGAAATGATGATTGGGTTGGCCTCTTCCAAGAATGTTCAAGCCGGGTTGATTCATAAGAAAACATGGGCGCCAGTGGGCGGGGCTTATATTGGCCATATTTCTATATGAAAAACTTAAAAATCTTCTCGTCTGAAACTGCTTGATGGATTTCAAAATAATTTCACAGAAATGGTGTTGGGGTGACACTCTACCAAGATTGTTTAAGCCAGGTCGATTCATCAAAAAATATGTGTGCCAGGACGCCAGGCCAATTTATGATCTATTTCTATAACGAAAACTTAAGAAATCTTTTTGTCTGAAACCGCATTATGGATTTCAAAATAATTTCACAGAAATGATGTTTGGGTGACCTACCAATTTTGTTCAAACTGGGTTGATTCATCAAAACATATAGCTGCCATTGGCTGGGCAGTTTCCCTATATAACTATATGGAAACTTTTACCGAAGTTAATGCTATCAGCTATATAGGGCATCCATCCTTTTCGTCATAATAGATTTGATAATATAAAATCATTTGCATACAAAAAACTGAGCTGAAACTGACACCCTGTTGTGTTTTAGCTCACCTGAGCATATAGTGCTCAAGGGTGACTTTATGTGATTAAACATAGCATAAAGCATGTTGATTCGATAAAAAAAATATGGCTGCCAGTCGGTGGGGATCTTTGCTTATATCTTTTTGAAAAAAGCTACAGTCATGTTGGTTTGATGTTTGAGTGACACTCAACAAAGTTTGCACAAAACATGACTGCCCTCAGGTGAGCGATTTAAGGCCATCATGGCAATCTTGTTTCATCATTGCAAAGATCCTAAGGTGATCGATTCAGGGCAATCTTGGCCCTCTTGTTACAAAAATGTGGGTATAATAACACTTGTGGTCACTGTGATGAATATCTGCCACTACTGATGAAAAATAGGCATTAAAAATAAATGTATTACCACTACTTATCTAAAACTGTAAGCAGTATTGATATGGGACTTCTACTGATGTGATTGACATGAGATGTGGTTGGTCTTAATTAAAGGACATGTTGATCAGGTATTCAAGATGGCCACCAGCAGCCATCTTTCTTTGCATAATCTTATATCAGAAAAACAGACTTTTTCTTCTAAACTTTTGTTCGAATCTTCATGAAACTTCACATGAACATCGCTCTGATGTCTAGATGGTCTAAAATGAAATACACCTTTGGGAAAAATCCAAAATGGCTCAAAATTCTAAATTTGGCATACATGTCTGAGTGGTATGATCAAATCCTGTCATGTTATACGTTAGGTGTTTGACCTAATTTAAAAGATGCGGTTAAGATGAGTATATATTCTTAATTCATGATTTCGTAAACAGCCTTCTGCTCTGTACATTTTGTTTTCAGTCACTACTGATAGTCGACTGCAACCATCAGCACCTCGGGAAGAGATCGGCACGGTAAGCTTTTTCTGGATATGTATTTATTGACCAGCCTGATATTATAATGATGTTTGAAATATAAATGCTGATTTAAAACAGTCAGTGGTATTTCAATGCCTTATAGAAACACACCACAATCTTGAGTTTTATACAAGCATTAAAATTTGCACTTTGATTTATAAATCCTGCCACATTTTTAGCTCGACTGATCAGAGATCAGCAGAGCTTATGCCGTGGTGCGGCGTCCGTCTATCCGTCCTTCTGTCTGACCGTCTGTCTGTCCGTCTGTCTGTCCGTAAACTTTTTTTGTAGCGACTACTCCTCTGAAACTACTGAATGGATTTTCATGAAACTTTACAGAAATGTTGCCCATGAAGTCTAGTTGATCCTAGCAAAAATTCATGTTGATGTGAAATCCAAGATGGCTGCCAAATCTAAAAATAGGTTTTTAAAAAACAAGTTTGTAGCGACTACTTCTTGAAAACTATAAGTGATATTGATATGGGACTTTTTCTAAAATGATCAGCATGACATGATGTTGGTCCTTGTCGAAAATTGTTTCGATTCGACGTTGAACATGGCTGCAGCGGCCATCTTTGTTTACATAGAGTTAGATAATGAAAACTTGTAGCGACTACTCCTCTGAAACCACTTGACGGATTTTCATGAAACTTCACAGGAATGTTGCTTTTGATGTCTAATTGATCCTAGCAAAATTTCAGATCGGCCGGAAATTCAAGATGGCCGCCACGGCTAAAAATAATTTTTCAAAATACAAGTTTGTAGCGACTTCTTCTTGAAAACTATAAGAGATATTGATATGGGACTATTTCTAAAATGATCAGCGTGACATGATGTTGGTCCTTGTCAAAAATTGTTTTGATTCAACGTTAAACATTGCTCCCAGCGGCCATCTTTGTTTACATAGAGTTATATAGTAAAAACTTGTAGCGACTACTCCTCTGAAACTACTTGGCGGATTTTCATGAAACTTTACAGGAATGTTGCTCCTAATGTCTAATTGATCCTAGCAAAATTTCAGATCGGCCAGAAATTCAAGATGGCCGCCACAGCTAAAAATAGATTTTTAAAAAAGAAGTTTGTAGCGACTACGTCTTGAAAACTATAAGTGATATTGATATGGGTTTTTGTAAAATGATCAGCATGACATGATGGTTATCAGAGTCAAACATTATTTTGATTCGACGTTAAACTCGGCTGCCAGTGGCCATCTTTGTTTACATAGAGTTATATAATGAAAACTTGTAGCGACTACTCCTCTGAAACTACTTGACAGATTTTCATGAAACTTCACAGGAATGTTGCTCTTGATGTCTAATTGATCCTAGCAAAATTTCAGGTCGGCCGGAAATTCAAGATGGCCGCCACGGCTAAAAATAATTTTTCAAAATACAAGTTTGTAGCGACTTCTTCTTGAAAACTATAAGTGATATTGATATGGGACTATTTCTAAAATGATCAGCGTGACATGATGTTGGTCCTTGTCAAAAATTGTTTTGATTCAACGTTAAACATTGCTCCCAGCGGCCATCTTTGTTTACATAGAGTTATATAGTAAAAACTTGTAGCGACTACTCCTCTGAAACTACTTGGCGGATTTTCATGAAACTTTACAGGAATGTTGCTCCTAATGTCTAATTGATCCTAGCAAAATTTCAGATCGGCCAGAAAATCAAGATGGCCGCCACAGCTAAAAATAGATTTTTAAAAAAGAAGTTTGTAGCGACTACGTTTTGAAAACTATAAGTGATATTGATATGGGTTTTTGTAAAATGATCAGCATGACATGATGGTTATCAGAGTCAAACATTATTTTGATTCGACGTTAAACTCGGCTGCCAGTGGCCATCTTTGTTTACATAGAGTTATATAATGAAAACTTGTAGCGACTACTCCTCTGAAACTACTTGACAGATTTTCATGAAACTTCACAGGAATGTTGCTCTTGATGTCTAATTGATCCTAGCAAAATTTCAGGTCGGCCGGAAATTCAAGATGGCCGCCACGGCTAAAAATAATTTTTCAAAAAACAAGTCTGTAGCGACTACTTCCAGAAATCAAAATCAATCAGTAGAGCTTCAAGGTCATTGACCTCTTGTTACTTTAAAACTGCTTGCATATAATTAAATAAAAATGTCATATTTCAATTTTCTCCATTATTCTACCACATTTTTATACACCCGCTAAAACAAAGTTTAGGGGATTATACTTCGCCTTTGTCTGTCTGTCTGTCTGTCTGTAGGTGCAACCTTGTCTGCTCCATAACTCCTCTCCACTGTCTGTAGATGCAAACTTGTCTACTCCAAAACTCCTCTCCCCCTGAAGTAAATCTCATGAAACTTCATGGGTTGACTGCCTGTGTTGAGAGGATGACCCCTATTGATTTTGGTGTCATTAGATCAAAGGTCAAGGTCACCAGGACCCGATAATGAAAAACCTTGTCCGCTCTCCCCCTGTAGTAAATCTCATGAAACTTCATAGGTGAACTTCCTGTGGTGAGAGGATGACCCCCTATTGATCTTGAGATCAGTAAGTCAAAGGTCAAGGTCACCGGGACCCAATAATAAAAAAACTTGTTCGCTTCATAACTCCTCTCCCCCTGAAGCAAATCTCATGAAAAATTATATGTGAACTGCCTGTGGTGAGAGGATGGCCCCCTATTGATTTTAAGGTCAGTAGGTCAAAGATCAAGGTCACCGGGACCCAATAATGTAAAACCTTGTCAGCTCTGTAACAACTCCTCCAAAGCAAATTTCATAAAGCTTCATGGGTAGACTGCCTGTGGTGAGATGATGACTCCTATTGATTTTGAGGTCAGTAGGTCAAATGTCTAGGTCACCGGGACTCGACCATGAATATCCTTGTGCGCTATGTAATTCAACTCCTCCAAAGCAAATTTCATGAAGCTTCATAGGTAGACTGCCGATGAGGAGAGGATGACCCCTGTTGAGGTCAGGAGGTCAAAGGTCAAGGTCACCAGGACCTGACCATGAAAATCCTTGTCCGCACTGTAAATCCTCTCCCCCTGAAGCAAATCTTATGAAACTTCATGACTTATGTTGCTTCGTTAAGATGATGTGGCCTTCATTTTTCATCCGATCTTTACCAAACTTTACCAGATTGTTAATATCAATGAAAGCTCGGACAAGTTCGAAAGCCAGCCAGATCGGACCAGTAACAGCAGAGTTATGGCCCTTGATTTAGTTAAAAATGCTATATTTTGCCTCGTTAAGATGATAGGGTCTTCATTGTTCATCCGATCTTTACCAAGCTTTAACAGATTGTTAATATCAATGAAAGCTCGGACAAGTTCGAAAACCAGCTATATCGGACTAGGAACACCAGAGCTATGTGCCCTTAAATTATTGAAAAATGCCATTTTCAGCCTTGTGAACACTCTAGCGCCTTCATTTTGTATTTTATCTTTCCCAAACTTGGCCAGATTGTTGATATCAATGAAAGCTCGGACGAGTTTCAAAACCAGCCAGATCGAACCAGTAACAGTGGAGTTATGGCCCTTTTTTCAGTATTCGGTAATGTGCACAGAAACCCCACAGGTCATGGGTTCAAGTCTCACTTGAGACAATTTTTATTTATTTTATTTTTTTCATAAGAAACCTTGGTTCATGGGTTCCATTTTTAGCTCTGCTGGCCCTTTATGGGATGGTGTGTTGTCCGTCATCCGTCGACTGTTAACTTTTACCTCGTTTAGACGATAGGGCCTTCATTTTCATCTGATCTTTACCAAACTTTAACAATATCAATATCAATGAAAGTTCAGATAAGAACAACAAAGTTATGGCCCTTGATTTAGTTAAAAATGCTATATTTTGTCTCGTTAAGACGATAGGGCTTCATTTTTTATCTGATCTCTACCAAACTTTACCAGATGTTTTACCTAATTTTTTTAATATTTATCGTTTTTTTAATATTTTTTAATTTGTTTAAATATTTTTTTTATTTCTTTTTTTTTTAAATTGCTTTTTTTTGTTTTTGTTTTGTGTTAACGCCATGTTAGCAGGAAGCATTGCTATGATTTCTAGTTTTCTAGCTGTGCCTATTGCGTTTTTTTCCAGTTCGTTGATTTTTGATGGAGTTAAGGCCCCTTGACATTTTTACTTTTAATTTCTTGTTGGCGCTACTCCTCCTAAACGCCTTGTTGGATTTCGACGAAACTTGGCAGGAAGCATCGGGAAGATGTCTAGTTGTGCATATCACGCTTTTGTTCCAGTTCGCTGATTTATGATGGAGTTATGGCCCTTT
>JAWPHD010023943.1:0-20675 GCA_037043455.1 Cyrtodaria siliqua
ATATATAGTTAGTTCTTACACATATATATTCAGTTCTTTACACATATATATTCAGTTCTTACACATATATATTCAGTTCTTACGCATATATATTCAGTTCTTACACATATATATTTCGTTCTTACACATATATATTCAGTTCTTACAAATATATATTCAGTTCTTTCACATATATATTGAGTTCTTACGCATATATATTCCGTTCTTACGCATATATATTCCGTTCTTACGCACATATATTCCGTTCATACGCTTATATATTCAGTTCTTACACATATATATTCAGTTCTTACGCATATATATTCAGTACTTACACATATATATTCCATTCGTTACGCATATATATTCCGTTCTTACCATATATATTCAGTTCTTACACATATATATTCCGTTCTTACGCATATATATTCTGTGCTTACGCATATATATTCAGTTCTTACACATATATATTCATTTCTTACGCATATATATTCAGTTCTTACACATATATATTCCATTCTTACGCATATATATTCCGTTCTTACACATATATGTTCAGTTCTTACACATATATATTCCGTTCTTACGCATATATATTCAGTTCTTAACACATATATATTCAGTTCTTACGCATATATATTCAGTTTCTACACAATATATATTCAGTTCTTACGCATATATATTCAGTTTTTACACATATATATTTCGTTCTTACACATATATATCAGTTTTTACACATATATATTCATACACATATATATTCTAGTTCTTACACATATATATTCAAGTTCTTACACATATTATTAGTCTTACACATATATATCAGTTCTTACACGATATATCAGTTCTTACACATATATATTCAGTTCTTACAAATATATATTCCGTTCTTACGCATATATATTCAGTTCTTACGAATATTTCAGTTCTTTCGCATTTATAATCAGTTCTTACACATATATATTCAGTTCTTACACATATATATTTAGCTCTTACGCATATATATTCAGTTCTTACACATATATATTCAGTTCTTACACATATATATTCAGTTCTTACACATATATATTCAGTTCTTACACATTTATATTCCGTTCTTTACGCATATATATTCAGTTCTTACACATATATATCAGTTCTTACACATATATTTTCAGTTCTTACTCATATATATTCCGTTCTTACGCATATATATCCGTTCTTACACATATATTTTCAGTTCTTACACATATATATTCAGTTCTTACACATATATATTCCGTTCTTACGCATATATGTTCAGTTTCTTACACATATATATTCAGTTCTTACACATATATTTTCAGTTCTTACACATATATATTCAGTTCTTACACATATATATTCAATTTTTACGCATATATATTCCCTTCTACGCATATATATTCCGTTGATACGCACATATATTCCGTTCTTACGCATATATATTCAGTTCTTACACATATATATTCAGTTCTTACACATATATATTCAATTCTTACGCATATATATTCCGTTCTTACGCATATATATTCAGTTCTTACACATATATATTCAGTTCTTACACATATATATTCAGTTCTTACGCATATATATTCAGTTCTTACACATATATATTTCAGTTCTTACACATATATATTCAGTTCTTACACATATATTTTCAGTTCTTACTCATATATATTCCGTTCTTACGCATATATATTCAGTTCTTACACATACATATTCAGTTCTTTACACACATAGATATTCAGTTCTTACACATATATATTCAGATCTTACCCATATAGATTCTGTTCTTACGCATATATATTCCGTTCTTACGCATATATATTCCGTTTTTTACGCCATATATTCAGTTCTTACGCATATATTCAGTTCTTTACGCATATATACTCCGTTCTTGCACATATATATTCAGTTCTTACACATATATATATTCAGTTCTTACACATATATATTCAGTTATTACACATATATATTCAGTTCTTACACATTTATATTCCGTTCTTACGCATATATAGTCAGTTCTTACACTTATATATATTCAGTTCTTACACATATATTTTCAGTTCTTACTCATATATATTCCGTTCTTACGCATATATATTCCGTTCTTACACATATATATTCAGTTCTTACACATATATATTCAGTTCTTACACATATATATTCCGTTCTTACGCATATATGTTCAGTTCTTACACATATATATTCAGTTCTTACACATATATTTTCAGTTCTTACACATATATATTCAGTTCTTACACATATTTTATATTCAATTCTTACGCATATATATTCCCTTCTTACGCATATATTCCGTTGATACGCACATATATTCCGTTCTTACGCATAATATTCAGTTCTTACACATATATATTCAGTTCTTACACATATATATTCAATTCTTACGCATATATATTCCGTTCTTACGCATATATATTCAGTTCTTACACATATATATTCAGTTCTTACACATATATATTCAGTTCTTACGCATATATATTCAGTTCTTACACATATATATTCAGTTTCTTACACATATATATTCAGTTCTTACACATATATTTTCAGTTCTTACTCATATATATTCCGTTCTTACGCATATATATCAGTTCTTACACATACATAGTCAGTTCTTACACATATATATTCAGTTCTACACATATATATTCAGTTCTTACCCATATAGATTCTGTTCTTACGCATTATATATTCGTTCTTACGCATATATATTCCGTTTTTACGCATATATTCAGTTCTTACGCATATATTCTGTTCTTACGCATATATAACTCCGTTCTTGCACATATATATTCAGTCTTACACATATATATTCAGTTCTTACACATATATATTCAGTTATTACACATATATATTCAGTTCTTACACATATATATTCAGTTCTTACAAATATATATTCCGTTCTTACGCATATATATTCAGTTCTGACGCATATATTCAGTTTTTACACATATATATTCAGTTCTTACGCTATATATTCAGTTCTTACACATATATATTTCGTTCTTTCACATATATATTCATTTCTTACACATATATTTTCAGTTCGTACACATATATATTCAGTTCTTACACATATATTCCGTTCTTACGCATATATATTCAGTTCTTACAGTATATATTCAGTTCTTACACATATATATTCAGTTCTTACACATATATTTTTCAGTTCTTAGTCATATATATTCCGTTCTTACGCATATATATTCAGTTCTTACACATATATATTCAGTTTCTCACACCTATATATTCAGTCTTACACATATATATTCAGTTCTTACCCATATATATTCCGTTCTACGCATATATATTCCGTTCTTACGCATATATATTCCGTTTTTACGCATATATTCAGTTCTTACGCATATATTCAGTTCTTACGCATATACAATCCGTTCTTGTACATATATATTCCGTTCTTACACATATATATTCAGTCTTACACTATATATTCAGTATTACAGATATATATTCAGTTCTTACACATATATATTCAGTTATTACACATATATATTCAGTTCTTACACATATATATTCCGTTCTTACGCATATTATTCAGTTTTACACATATATTTCAGTTCTTACACATATATATTCAGTTCTTACACATATATATTCAGTTCTTACGCATATATATTCAGTTCTTACACATATATATTCAGTTCGTCACATATATATTCAGTTCTTACAAATATATATTCAGTTCTAACACATATATTCCGTTCTTTCGCATATATATCAGTTCTTACACATATATATTCAGTTCTTACGCATATTTATTCCGTTTCTTACGCATATATATTCCGTTGATACGCACATATATCCGTTCTTACGCATATATATTCAGTTCTTACACATATATATACAGTTCTTACACATATATATTCAGTTCTTACGCATATATATTCCGTTCTTACGCATATATTCAGTTCTTACACATATATATTCAGTTCTTACACATATATATTCAGTTCTTACGCATATATATTCAGTCTTACACATAATATATTCAGTTCTTACACATATATATTCAGTTCGTACACATATATATTCAGTTCTTACACATATATTCCGTTCTTACGCATATATATTCAGTTCTTACACATATATATTCAGTTCTTACACAGTATATATTCAGTTCTTACACATATATTTTCAGTTGTTACTCATATATATTTCGTTCTTACGCATATATATTCAGTTGTTACACATATATATTCAGTTCTTACACATATATATTCAGTTCTTACACATATATATTCAGTTCTTACCCATATATATTCCGTTCTTACGCATAGTATATTCCGTTCTTACGCATTTATATCCGTTTTTACACATATATTCAGTTCTTACGCATAGTATTCAGTTCTTACGCATATACACTCCGTGATTGCACATATATATTCAGTTTCTTACACATATATATTCAGTTCTTACACATATATATTCAGTTCTTACACATATATATTCCGTTTTTACGCATATATATTCAGTTCTTACACATATATATTCAGTTCTTACACATATATATTCAGTTCTTACACATATATATTCAGTTTCTTACACATATATATTCAGTTCTTACACATTTATATTCAGTTCTTACACATATTAATCAGTTCTTACACATATATATTTCAGTTCTTACAAATATATATTCCGTTCTTACGCATATATATTCAGTTCTTACGAATATATTCAGTTCTTTCGCAGTTTATAATCAGTTTCTTACACATATATATTCAGTTCTTACACATATATATTCAGCTCTTACGCATATATATTCAGTTCTTACACATATATATTCAGTTCTTACACTATATATTCAGTTCTTACACATATATATTCAGTTCTTACACATATATATTCAGTTCTTACACATATATATTCCGTTCTTACGCATATATATTCAGTTCTTACACATAGTATATTTCGTTCTTACACATTATATATTCTGTTTTTACACATATATATTCAGTTCTTACACATATATATTCAGTTCTTACGCATATATATTCCGTTCTTACGCATATATATTCCGTTCTTACGCACATATATTCCGTTCATACGCATATATATTCAGTTCTTACGCATATATTCAGTTATTAAGCATATATATTCAGTACTTACCACATATATATTCCATTCTTACGGCATATATATTCCGTTCTTACACATATATATTCAGTTCTTACACATATATATTCCGTTCTTACGCATATATATTCAGTTCTTACACATATATATTCAGTTCTTACACATATATATTCAGTTCTTACACATATATATTCAGCTCTTACACATATATATTCAGTTCTTACACATATCTATTCAGTTCTTATACATATATATTCCGTTCTTACGCATATATATTCAGTTCTTACACATATATATTCAGTTCTTACACATATATATTCAGTTCTTACACAAATATATTCAGTTCTTACACATATATATTCAGTTCTTACACATATATATTCAGTTCTTACCGATATATATTCCGTTCTTATGCATATATATTCCGTTCTTAGGCATATATATTCCGTTCTTACGCAGATATATTCAGTTCTTACACATATATATTCAGTTCTTACACATATATTTTCAGTTCTTACTCATATATATTCCGTTCTTACGCATATATATTCAGTTCTTACATATATATATTCAGTTCTTACGCATATATATTCAGTTCTTACACATATATATTTCGTTCTTACACATATATATTCAGTTCTTACAAATATATATTCAGTTCTTACACATATATATTCAGTTCTTACGCATATATATTCCGTTCTTACACATATATATTCAGTTCTTACGCACATATATTCCGTTCATACGCATATATATTCAGTTCTTACGCATATATTCAGTTATTACGCATATATATTCAGTTCTTACACATATATATTCATTTCTTACGCATATATATTCAGTACTTACACATATATATTCCATTCTTACGCATATATATTCCGTTCTTACACATATATATTCAGTTCTTACACATATATATTCCGTTCTTTCGCATATATATTCTGTGCTTACGCATATATATTCAGTTCTTACACATATATATTCATTTCTTACGCATATATATTCAGTTCTTACACATATATATTCCATTTTTACGCATATATATTCCGTTCTTACACATATATGTTCAGTTCTTACACATATATATTCCGTTCTTACGCATATATATTCAGTTCTTACACATATATATTCAGTTCTTACGCATATATATTCAGTTCTTACACATATATATTCAGTTCTTACGCATATATATTCAGTTTTTACACATATATATTTCGTTCTTACACATATATATTCAGTTTTTACACATATATATTCAGTTCTTACACATATATAATCAGTTCTTACACATATATATTCAGTTCTTACAAATATATATTCCGTTCTTACACATATATATTCAGTTCTTACGAATATATTCAGTTATTTCGCATTTATAATCAGTTCTTACACATATATATTCAGTTCTTACACATATATATTCAGCTCTTATGCATATATATTCAGTTCTTACACATATATATTCAGTTCTTACACATATATATTCAGTTCTTACACATATATATTCAGTTCTTACACATTTATATTCCGTTCTTACGCATATATATTCAGTTCTTACACATATATATTCAGTTCTTACACATATATTTTCAGTTCTTACTCATATATATTCCGTTCTTACGCATATATATTCCGTTCTTACACATATATATTCAGTTCTTACACATATATATTCAGTTCTTACACATATATATTCCGTTCTTACGCATATATGTTCAGTTCTTACACATATATATTCAGTTCTTACACATATATTTTCAGTTCTTACACATATATATTCAGTTCTTACACATATATATTCAGTTCTTACGCATATATATTCCCTTCTTACGCATATATATTCCGTTGATACGCACATATATTCCGTTCTTACGCATATATATTCAGTTCTTACACATATATATTCATTTCTTACACATATATTTTCAGTTCGTACACATATATATTCAGTTCTTACACATATATTCCGTTCTTACGCATATATATTCAGTTCTTACATATATATATTCAGTTCTTACACATATATATTCAGTTCTTACACATATATTTTCAGTTCTTAGTCATATATATTCCGTTCTTACGCATATATATTCAGTTCTTACACATATATATTCAGTTCTTACACATATATATTCAGTTCTTACACATATATATTCAGTTCTTACCCATATATATTCCGTTCTTACGCATATATATTCAGTTCTTACACATATATATTCAGTTCTAACACATATATTCCGTTCTTACGCATATATATTCAGTTCTTACACATATATATTCAGTTCTTACGCATATATATTCCGTTCTTACGCATATATATTCCGTTGATACGCACATATATTCCGTTCTTACGCATATATATTCAGTTCTTACACATATATATTCAGTTCTTACACATATATATTCAGTTCTTACGCATATATATTCCGTTCTTACGCATATATATTCAGTTCTTACACATATATATTCAGTTCTTACACATATATATTCAGTTCTTACGCATATATATTCAGTTCTTACACATATATATTCAGTTCTTACACATATATATTCAGTTCGTACACATATATATTCAGTTCTTACACATATATTCCGTTCTTACGCATATATATTCAGTTCTTACACATATATATTCAGTTCTTACACATATATATTCAGTTCTTACACATATATTTTCAGTTGTTACTCATATATATTCCGTTCTTACACATTTATATTCCGTTCTTACGCATATATATTCAGTTCTTACACATATATATTCAGTTCTTACACTTATATATTCAGTTCTTACGCATATATATTCAGTTCTTACACATATATATTCAGTTCGTACACATATATATTCAGTTCTTACACATATATTCCGTTCTTACGCATATATATTCAGTTCTTACACATATATATTCAGTTCTTACACATATATATTCAGTTCTTACACATATATTTTCAGTTGTTACTCATATATATTCCGTTCTTACACATTTATATTCCGTTCTTACGCATATATATTCAGTTCTTACACATATATATTCAGTTCTTACACATATATATTCAGTTCTTACGCATATATATTCAGTTCTTACACATATATATTCAGTTCTAACACATATATTCCGTTCTTACGCATATATATTCAGTTCTTACACATATATATTCAGTTCTTACGCATATATATTCCGTTCTTACGCATATATATTCCGTTGATACGCACATATATTCCGTTCTTACGCATATATATTCAGTTCTTACACATATATATTCAGTTCTTACACATATATATTCAGTTCTTACGCATATATATTCCGTTCTTACGCATATATATTCAGTTCTTACACATATATATTCAGTTCTTACACATATATATTCAGTTCTTACGCATATATATTCAGTTCTTACACATATATATTCAGTTTCTTACACATATATATTCAGTTCGTACACATATATATTCAGTTCTTACACATATATTCCGTTCTTACGCATATATATTCAGTTCTTACACATATATATTCAGTTCTTACACATATATATTCAGTTCTTACACATATATTTTCAGTTGTTACTCATATATATTCCGTTCTTACACATTTATATTCCGTTCTTACGCATATATATTCAGTTCTTACACATATATATTCAGTTCTTACACATATATTTTCAGTTCTTACTCATATATATTCAGTTCTTACACATATATATTCAGTTCTTACACATATATATTCAGTTCTTACGCATATATATTCAGTTCTTACACATATATATTCAGTTCTAACACATATATTCCGTTCTTACGCATATATATTCAGTTCTTACACATATATATTCAGTTCTTACGCATATATATTCCGTTCTTACGCATATATATTCCGTTGATACGCACATATATTCCGTTCTTACGCATATATATTCAGTTCTTACACATATATATTCAGTTCTTACACATATATATTCAGTTCTTACGCATATATATTCCGTTCTTACGCATATATATTCAGTTCTTACACATATATATTCAGTTCTTACACATATATATTCAGTTCTTACGCATATATATTCAGTTCTTACACATATATATTCAGTTCTTACACATATATATTCAGTTCGTACACATATATATTCAGTTCTTACACATATATTCCGTTCTTACGCATATATATTCAGTTCTTACACATATATATTCAGTTCTTACACATATATATTCAGTTCTTACACATATATTTTCAGTTGTTACTCATATATATTCCGTTCTTACGCATATATATTCAGTTCTTACAAATATATATTCAGTTCTTACACATATATATTCAGTTCTTACACATATATATTCAGTTCTTACCCATATATATTCCGTTCTTACGCATATATATTCCGTTCTTACGCATTTATATTCCGTTTTTACGCATATATTCAGTTCTTACGCATATATTCAGTTCTTACGCATATACACTCCGTTCTTGCACATATATATTCAGTTCTTACACATATATATTCAGTTCTTACACATATATATTCAGTTCTTACACATATATATTCAGTTCTTACACATATATATTCCGTTTTTACGCATATATATTCAGTTCTTACACATATATATTCAGTTCTTACACATATATATTCAGTTCTTACACATATATATTCAGTTCTTACACATATATATTCAGTTCTTACACATATATATTCAGTTCTTACACATATATATTCAGTTCTTACGCATATATATTCAGTTCTTACACATATATATTCAGTTCTTACGCATATATATTTCGTTCTTACGCATATATATTTCGTTCTTACGCATATATATTCCGTTCTTACGCACATATATTCCGTTCTTACGCATATATATTCAGTTCTTACACATATATATTCCGTTCTTACACATATATATTCAGTTCTTACAAATATATATTCAGTTCTTACACATATATATTCAGTTCTTACACATATATATTCAGTTCTTACACATATATATTCAGTTCTTACACATATATATTCAGTTCTTACACATATATATTCAGTTCTTACACATATATATTCAGTTCTTACGCATATATATTCAGTTCTTACACATATATATTCAGTTCTTACACATATATATTCAGTTCTTACAAATATATATTCAGTTCTAACACATATATTCCGTTCTTACGCATATATATTCAGTTCTTACACATATATATTCAGTTCTTACGCATATATATTCCGTTCTTACGCATATATATTCAGTTCTTACACATATATATTTCGTTCTTACACATATATATTCAGTTCTTACACATATATATTCAGTTTTTACACATATATATGCAGTTCTTACACATATATATTCAGTTCTTACGCATATATATTCCGTTCTTACGCATATATATTCCGTTCTTAAGCACATATATTCCGTTCTTACGCATATATATTCAGTTCTTACACATATATATTCCGTTCTTACACATATATATTCAGTTCTTACACATATATATTCAGTTCTTACACATATATAATCAGTTTTTACACATATATATTCAGTTCTTACGCATAAATATTCAGTTCTTACGAATATATTCAGTTCTTACGCATATATATTCAGTTCTTACACATATATATTCAGTTCTTACACATATATATTCAGTTCTTACTCATATATATTCAGTTCTTACACATATATATTCAGTTCTTACACATATATATTCAGTTCTTACGCATATATATTCAGTTCTTACACATATATACTCCGTTCTTACACATATATATTCAGTTCTTACACATATATATTCAGTTCTTACACATATATATTGAGTTCTTACAAATATATATTCAGTTCTTACACATATATATTCAGTTCTTACACATATATATTCAGTTCTTACAAATATATATTCCGTTCTTACGCATATATATTCAGTTCTTACGCATATATTCAGTTCTTACGCATATATATTCAGTTCTTACACATATATATTCAGTTCTTACGCATATATATTCAGTTCTTACACATATATATTCCATTCTTACGCATATATATTCCGTTCTTACACATATATATTCAGTTCTTACGCATATATATTCCGTTCTTACGCATATATATTCAGTTCTTACACATATATATTCAGTTCTTACACATATATATTCAGTTCTTACACATATATATTCAGTTCTTACACGTATATATTCAGTTCTTACGCATATATATTCCGTTCTTACGCACATATATTCAGTTCTTACGCATATATATTCAGTTCTTACACATATATATTCCATTTTTACGCATATATATTCCGTTCTTACACATATATGTTCAGTTCTTACACATATATATTCCGTTCTTACGCATATATATTCAGTTCTTACACATATATATTCAGTTCTTACGCATATATATTCAGTTCTTACACATATATATTCAGTTCTTACGCATATATATTCAGTTTTTACACATATATATTTCGTTCTTACACATATATATTCAGTTTTTACACATATATATTCAGTTCTTACACATATATAATCAGTTCTTACACATATATATTCAGTTCTTACAAATATATATTCCGTTCTTACGCATATATATTCAGTTCTTACGAATATATTCAGTTATTTCGCATTTATAATCAGTTCTTACACATATATATTCAGTTCTTACACATATATATTCAGCTCTTACGCATATATATTCAGTTCTTACACATATATATTCAGTTCTTACACATATATATTCAGTTCTTACACATATATATTCAGTTCTTACACATATATATTCAGTTCTTACGCATATATATTCAGTTCTTACACATATATATTCAGTTCTTACGCATATATATTTCGTTCTTACGCATATATATTTCGTTCTTACGCATATATATTCCGTTCTTACGCACATATATTCCGTTCTTACGCATATATATTCAGTTCTTACACATATATATTCCGTTCTTACACATATATATTCAGTTCTTACAAATATAGTATTCAGTTCTTACACATATATATTCAGTTCTTACACATATATATTCAGTTCTTACACATATATATTCAGTTCTTACACATATATATTCAGTTCTTACACATATATATTCAGTTCTTACACATATATATTCAGTTCTTACGCATATATATTCAGTTCTTACACATATATATTCAGTTCTTACACATATATATTCAGTTCTTACAAATATATATTCAGTTCTAACACAAATATTCCGTTCTTACGCATATATATTCAGTTCTTACACATATATATTCAGTTCTTACGCATATATATTCCGTTCTTACGCATATATATTCAGTTCTTACACATATATATTTCGTTCTTACACATATATATTCAGTTCTTACACATATATATTCAGTTTTTACACATATATATGCAGTTCTTACACATATATATTCAGTTCTTACGCATATATATTCCGTTCTTACGCATATATATTCCGTTCTTAAGCACATATATTCCGTTCTTACGCATATATATTCAGTTCTTACACATATATATTCCGTTCTTAAACATATATATTCAGTTCTTACACATATATATTCAGTTCTTACACATATATAATCAGTTTTTACACATATATATTCAGTTCTTACGCATAAATATTCAGTTCTTACGAATATATTCAGTTCTTACGCATATATATTCAGTTCTTACACATATATATTCAGTTCTTACACATATATATTCAGTTCTTACTCATATATATTCAGTTCTTACACATATATATTCAGTTCTTACACATATATATTCAGTTCTTACGCATATATATTCAGTTCTTACACATATATACTCCGTTCTTACACATATATATTCAGTTCTTACACATATATATTCAGTTCTTACACATATATATTGAGTTCTTACAAATATATATTCAGTTCTTACACATATATATTCAGTTCTTACACATATATATTCAGTTCTTACAAATATATATTCCGTTCTTACGCATATATATTCAGTTCTTACGCATATATTCAGTTCTTACGCATATATATTCAGTTCTTACACATATATATTCAGTTCTTACGCATATATATTCAGTTCTTACACATATATATTCCATTCTTACGCATATATATTCCGTTCTTACACATATATATTCAGTTCTTACACATATATATTCCGTTCTTACGCATATATATTCAGTTCTTACACATATATATTCAGTTCTTACACATATATATTCAGTTCTTACACATATATATTCAGTTCTTACACATATATATTCAGTTCTTACACGTATATATTCAGTTCTTACGCATATATATTCCGTTCTTACGCACATATATTCAGTTCTTACGCATATATATTCAGTTCTTACACATATATATTCCATTTTTACGCATATATATTCCGTTCTTACACATATATGTTCAGTTCTTACACATATATATTCCGTTCTTACGCATATATATTCAGTTCTTACACATATATATTCAGTTCTTACGCATATATATTCAGTTCTTACACATATATATTCAGTTCTTACGCATATATATTCAGTTTTTACACATATATATTTCGTTCTTACACATATATATTCAGTTTTTACACATATATATTCAGTTCTTACACATATATAATCAGTTCTTACACATATATATTCAGTTCTTACAAATATATATTCCGTTCTTACGCATATATATTCAGTTCTTACGAATATATTCAGTAATTTCGCATTTATAATCAGTTCTTACACATATATATTCAGTTCTTACACATATATATTCAGCTCTTACGCATATATATTCAGTTCTTACACATATATATTCAGTTCTTACACATATATATTCAGTTCTTACACATATATATTCAGTTCTTACACATTTATATTCCGTTCTTACGCATATATATTCAGTTCTTACACATATATATTCAGTTCTTACACATATATTTTCAGTTCTTACTCATATATATTCCGTTCTTACGCATATATATTCCGTTCTTACACATATATATTCAGTTCTTACACATATATATTCAGTTCTTACACATATATATTCCGTTCTTACGCATATATGTTCAGTTCTTACACATATATATTCAGTTCTTACACATATATTTTCAGTTCTTACACATATATATTCAGTTCTTACACATATATATTCAGTTCTTACGCATATATATTCCCTTCTTACGCATATATATTCCGTTGATACGCACATATATTCCGTTCTTACGCATATATATTCAGTTCTTACACATATATATTCAGTTCTTACACATATATATTCAATTCTTACGCATATATATTCCGTTCTTACGCATATATATTCAGTTCTTACACATATATATTCAGTTCTTACACATATATATTCAGTTCTTACGCATATATATTCAGTTCTTACACATATATATTCAGTTCTTACACATATATATTCAGTTCGTACACATATATATTCAGTTCTTACACATATATTCCGTTCTTACGCATATATATTCAGTTCTTACACATATATATTCAGTTCTTACACATATATATTCAGTTCTTACACATATATTTTCAGTTCTTACTCATATATATTCCGTTCTTACGCATATATATTCAGTTCTTACACATATATATTCAGTTCTTACACATATATATTCAGTTCTTACACATATATATTCAGTTCTTACCCATATAGATTCTGTTCTTACGCATATATATTCCGTTCTTACGCATATATATTCCGTTTTTACGCATATATTCAGTTCTTACGCATATATTCAGTTCTTACGCATATATACTCCGTTCTTGCACATATATATTCAGTTCTTACACATATATATTCAGTTCTTACACATATATATTCAGTTATTACACATATATATTCAGTTCTTACACATATATATTCAGTTCTTACAAATATATATTCCGTTCTTACGCATATATATTCAGTTCTGACGCATATATTCAGTTTTTACACATATATATTCAGTTCTTACGCATATATATTCAGTTCTTACACATATATATTTCGTTCTTACACATATATATTCATTTCTTAGACATATATTTTCAGTTCGTACACATATATATTCAGTTCTTACACATATATTCCGTTCTTACGCATATATATTCAGTTCTTACATATATATATTCAGTTCTTACACATATATATTCAGTTCTTACACATATATTTTCAGTTCTTAGTCATATATATTCCGTTCTTACGCATATATATTCAGTTCTTACACATATATATTCAGTTCTTACACATATATATTCAGTTCTTACACATATATATTCAGTTCTTACCCATATATATTCCGTTCTTACGCATATATATTCAGTTCTTACACATATATATTCAGTTCTTACACATATATATTCAGTTCTTACACATATATATTCAGTTCTTACACATATATATTCAGTTCTTACGCATATATATTCAGTTCTTACACATATATATTCAGTTCTAACACATATATTCCGTTCTTACGCATATATATTCAGTTCTTACACATATATATTCAGTTCTTACGCATATATATTCCGTTCTTACGCATATATATTCCGTTGATACGCACATATATTCCGTTCTTACGCATATATATTCAGTTCTTACACATATATATTCAGTTCTTACACATATATATTCAGTTCTTACGCATATATATTCCGTTCTTACGCATATATATTCAGTTCTTACACATATATATTCAGTTCTTACACATATATATTCAGTTCTTACGCATATATATTCAGTTCTTACACATATATATTCAGTTCTTACACATATATATTCAGTTCGTACACATATATATTCAGTTCTTACACATATATTCCGTTCTTACGCATATATATTCAGTTCTTACACATACATATTCAGTTCTTACACATATATATTCAGTTCTTACACATATATTTTCAGTTGTTACTCATATATATTCCGTTCTTACGCATATATATTCAGTTCTTACAAATATATATTCAGTTCTTACACATATATATTCAGTTCTTACACATATATATTCAGTTCTTACCCATATATATTCCGTTCTTAAGCATATATATTCCGTTCTTACGCATTTATACCGTTTTTACGCATATATTCAGTTCTTACGCATATATTCAGTTCTTACGCATATACACTCCGTTCTTGCACATATATATTCAGTTCTTACACATATATATTCAGTTCTTACACATATATATTCAGTTCTTACACATATATATTCAGTTCTTACACATATATATTCCGTTTTTACGCATATATATTCAGTTCTTACACATATATATTCAGTTCTTACACATATATATTCAGTTCTTACACATATATATTCAGTTCTTACACATATATATTCAGTTCTTACACATATATATTCAGTTCTTACACATATATATTCAGTTCTTACGCATATATATTCAGTTCTTACACATATATATTCAGTTCTTACGCATATATATTTCGTTCTTACGCATATATATTTCGTTCTTACGCATATATATTCCGTTCTTACGCACATATATTCCGTTCTTACGCATATATATTCAGTTCTTACACATATATATTCCGTTCTTACACATATATATTCAGTTCTTACAAATATATATTCAGTTCTTACACATATATATTCAGTTCTTACACATATATATTCAGTTCTTACACATATATATTCAGTTCTTACACATATATATTCAGTTCTTACACATATATATTCAGTTCTTACACATATATATTCAGTTCTTACGCATATATATTCAGTTCTTACACATATATATTCAGTTCTTACACATATATATTCAGTTCTTACAAATATATATTCAGTTCTAACACATATATTCCGTTCTTACGCATATATATTCAGTTCTTACACATATATATTCAGTTCTTACGCATATATATTCCGTTCTTACGCATATATATTCAGTTCTTACACATATATATTTCGTTCTTACACATATATATTCAGTTCTTACACATATATATTCAATTTTTACACATATATATGCAGTTCTTACACATATATATTCAGTTCTTACGCATATATATTCCGTTCTTACGCATATATATTCCGTTCTTAAGCACATATATTCCGTTCTTACGCATATATATTCAGTTCTTACACATATATATTCCGTTCTTACACATATATATTCAGTTCTTACACATATATATTCAGTTCTTACACATATATAATCAGTTTTTACACATATATATTCAGTTCTTACGCATAAATATTCAGTTCTTACGAATATATTCAGTTCTTACGCATATATATTCAGTTCTTACACATATATATTCAGTTCTTACACATATATATTCAGTTCTTACTCATATATATTCAGTTCTTACACATATATATTCAGTTCTTACACATATATATTCAGTTCTTACGCATATATATTCAGTTCTTACACATATATACTCCGTTCTTACACATATATATTCAGTTCTTACACATATATATTCAGTTCTTACACATATATATTGAGTTCTTACAAATATATATTCAGTTCTTACACATATATATTCAGTTCTTACACATATATATTCAGTTCTTACAAATATATATTCCGTTCTTACGCATATATATTCAGTTCTTACGCATATATTCAGTTCTTACGCATATATATTCAGTTCTTACACATATATATTCAGTTCTTACGCATATATATTCAGTTCTTACACATATATATTCCATTCTTACGCATATATATTCCGTTCTTACACATATATATTCAGTTCTTACACATATATATTCCGTTCTTACGCATATATATTCAGTTCTTACACGTATATATTCAGTTCTTACGCATATATATTCCGTTCTTACGCACATATATTCAGTTCTTACGCATATATATTCAGTTCTTACACATATATATTCAGTTCTTACACATATATCAAGTTCTTACACATATATATATTCAGTTCTTACACTATATATTCAGTTCTTACACGTATATATTCAGTTCTTACGCATATATATTCCGTTCTTACGCACATATATTCAGTTCTTACGCATATATATTCAGTTCTTACACATATATATTCAGTTCTTACACATATATCAAGTTCTTACACATATATATTCAGTTCTTACACTATATATTCATTTCTTACACATATATAATCAGTTCTTACACATATATATTCAGTTCTTACAAATATATATTCCGATCTTACGCATATATATTCAGTTTTTACGAATATATTCAGTTCTTACGCATATATATTCAGTTCTTACACATATATATTCAGTTCTTACACATATATATTCAGTTCTTACGCATATATATTCAGTTCTTACACATATATATTCAGTTCTTACACATATATATTCAGTTCTTACACATATATATTCAGTTCTTACACATATATATTCAGTTCTTACGCATATATATTCAGTTCTTACACATATATATTCTGTTCTTACTCATATATATTCAGTTCTTACACATATATTTTCAGTTCTTACTCATATATATTCCGTTCTTACGCATATATATTCCGTTCTTACACATATATATTCAGTACTTACACATATATATTCAGTTCTTACACATATATATTCAGTTCTTACACATATATATTCAGTTCTTACACATATATATTCAGTTCTTACGCATATATATTCCGTTCTTACGCATATATATTCCGTTCTTACTCACATATATTCCGTTCTTACGCATATATATTCAGTTCTTACACATATATATTCCGTTCTTACACATATATATTCAGTTCTTACACATATATATTCAGTTCTTACACATATATAATAAGTTTTTACACATATATATTCAGTTCTTACAAATATATATTCCGTTCTTACGCATATATATTCAGTTCTTAAGAATATATTCAGTTCTTACGCATATATATTCAGTTCTTACGCATATATATTCCGTTCTTACGCATATATATTCCGTTGATACGCACATATATTCCGTTCTTACGCATATATATTCAGTTCTTACACATATATATTCAGTTCTTACACATATATATTCAGTTCTTACGCATATATATTCCGTTCTTACGCATATATATTCAGTTCTTACACATATATATTCAGTTCTTACACATATATATTCAGTTCTTACGCATATATATTCAGTTCTTACACATATATATTCAGTTCTTACACATATATATTCAGTTCGTACACATATATATTCAGTTCTTACACATATATTCCGTTCTTACGCATATATATTCAGTTCTTACACATACATATTCAGTTCTTACACATATATATTCAGTTCTTACACATATATTTTCAGTTGTTACTCATATATATTCCGTTCTTACGCATATATATTCAGTTCTTACAAATATATATTCAGTTCTTACACATATATATTCAGTTCTTACACATATATATTCAGTTCTTACCCATATATATTCCGTTCTTAAGCATATATATTCCGTTCTTACGCATTTATATTCCGTTTTTACGCATATATTCAGTTCTTACGCATATATTCAGTTCTTACGCATATACACTCCGTTCTTGCACATATATATTCAGTTCTTACACATATATATTCAGTTCTTACACATATATATTCAGTTCTTACACATATATATTCAGTTCTTACACATATATATTCCGTTTTTACGCATATATATTCAGTTCTTACACATATATATTCAGTTCTTACACATATATATTCAGTTCTTACACATATATATTCAGTTCTTACACATATATATTCAGTTCTTACACATATATATTCAGTTCTTACACATATATATTCAGTTCTTACGCATATATATTCAGTTCTTACACATATATATTCAGTTCTTACGCATATATATTTCGTTCTTACGCATATATATTTCGTTCTTACGCATATATATTCCGTTCTTACGCACATATATTCCGTTCTTACGCATATATATTCAGTTCTTACACATATATATTCCGTTCTTACACATATATATTCAGTTCTTACACATATATATTCAGTTCTTACACATATATATTCAGTTCTTACACATATATATTCAGTTCTTACACATATATATTCAGTTCTTACACATATATATTCAGTTCTTACACATATATATTCAGTTCTTACACATATATATTCAGTTCTTACGCATATATATTCAGTTCTTACACATATATATTCAGTTCTTACACATATATATTCAGTTCTTACAAATATATATTCAGTTCTAACACATATATTCCGTTCTTACGCATATATATTCAGTTCTTACACATATATATTCAGTTCTTACGCATATATATTCCGTTCTTACGCATATATATTCAGTTCTTACACATATATATTTCGTTCTTACACATATATATTCAGTTCTTACACATATATATTCAGTTTTTACACATATATATGCAGTTCTTACACATATATATTCAGTTCTTACGCATATATATTCCGTTCTTACGCATATATATTCCGTTCTTAAGCACATATATTCCGTTCTTACGCATATATATTCAGTTCTTACACATATATATTCCGTTCTTACACATATATATTCAGTTCTTACACATATATATTCAGTTCTTACACATATATAATCAGTTTTTACACATATATATTCAGTTCTTACGCATAAATATTCAGTTCTTACGAATATATTCAGTTCTTACGCATATATATTCAGTTCTTACA
>JAWPHD010023944.1:0-20672 GCA_037043455.1 Cyrtodaria siliqua
CTGCCGGCTCCCCTCTTCTCCACCTACTAGATGCTTGATGCCTTGTAAATAATTTTATTGTATTTAAATGACTCGTATTGGTCTGGTTGGGCTGGTGGCTTATACCGAGAGAGGAACGCTCCTTTGAAATATACCAAGTAGGAGACTCCTTATAAGGGGACATATCTCGAGATTGTGTCCGTGAAGACGGCGTTAAGACGGACACACATTAAACGGACAAATACATTCATCTCTGTTGTGCTGATCTTGTACATGGGAAATTATGGTGTTACTACTGGCGATCAGTATGGACTATGCGTGTATTAGATGTCTCTATGCCCACTCTGTAACCTAACTGGTGTGTAGGCGTGCCGTACAATAATATGTAAGTTAGGATAAGTTACAAAGAACGTACAATACGCCTTACCTCGTTCGCATCGTCAGCAGTGTCTGCAGTATCTGCATCCGCCATGTTTTCGTTTTCCCGCCTGTTTGAGAACTATATATTAACAAATAAGTAATAACAAATAAGTAATAACAAATAAGTAATAACAAATAAGAAATAACAAATAAGTAATAACTAATAAGAAATAACAAATAAGTAATAACAAATAAGTAATAACAAATAAGAAATAACAAATAAGTAATAACTAATAAGAAATAACTTATTGAAATAACAAATAAGTAATAACAAATAAGAAATAACAAATAAGTAATAACTAATAAGAAATAACAAATAAGAAATAACAAATAAGTAGTAACAATTAATTCATAATAAACAAGTCCTTACAAATAAGTCGCGTTCTACAATTATGAGGGACTTATGTCTAATGGCTTATTTGTTATGAATTCATTGTTAATATATATATATATATACCACACACACACACCGATTATAGCATGTTTAAGGATGTATCCAACTATTAAACGTTTAGGATGTATCCAGCTACAACATGTTTTGATGCACACAACTATAACATCTTTATGATGTATCCACCTATAGGATGTTTAGGGTGTATCAAACTATAGCATGTACCATTATGTATGATATATCCAACTTTAGCATGTTTATGATGTATTCAAACTATAAAATGTTTATGATGTGTCCACCTATAGGATGTTTAGGATGTATCAAACTATAACATGTACATATGTATGATATATCCAACTATAGCATGTTTATGATGTATCCAACTATAACTTCTTTAGAACTGTATCCAACTATAACTTCTTTAGGATGTATCCAACTATAACTTCTTTAGGATGTATCCAACTGTAACTTCTTTAGAATATATCCAACTATAACTTCTTAGGATGTATCCAACTATAACTTCTTTGAATGTATCCAACTATAACTTCTTTAGGATGTATCCAACTATAACTTCTTTAGAATGTATCCAACTATAACTTCTTTAGGATGATTCCAACTATAACTTCTTTAGGATGGATCAACTGTAACACGTTTAGGGTGCATCTCACTATAGTATAACAAACTATAACATATGTATGGTGTATCCAACTACAGCATGTTTCGGATGAATCCATATATAACATGTTTATGATTTATTCAACTGTAACATGTTTAGGATGTATCCAAATGTAACATGTTTCTGAAGCATTCAACTATAGAAGTGTATATTATATTTTCAACTATAACTGCTTTAGGATATATTCAGCTGTAACATGTTTAGGGTGAATCTCACTATAACCAACCATAACATGTTTATGATACATTCAAATATAACATGTGTATGATGTATCCAACTATAGCATGTTTATGTTATATCCAGCTATAACTTCTTTAGGAGGTATCCAACTGTAACATGTTTCTGAAGCATTCAAATATAGCATGTTTAGGATGCATCCATCTATAACACGTGTATGATGTATCCAACTACTAGTATATACATGATTGTTTTTAATCCAGCTATAACAGATTTATGATGCTTCTAACTATAGTATGTTAAGGGTGTATCCAAATATAACATGGTTATGATGTATCCATCTATAACATGTATATGATGTATACAACTATAGCATGTATGATGTATACAACTATAGCATGTTTGAACATGGTGAAGAACATGAGTTGAATGTTGTTTAAGGCTCATCAACACATTACAATTTATTTAGAGGCGCCCCAGAGAGTGGGGATGGATACATAAGAATCCGGAAACTTGCCATACTCTTACTATCGAATAGAATCATACGGTTCTTTAAAATGCTTCGAGGATTGACTTCGATACACGGGACCGCCCAGTTTACGTCCACATCCGACAGACGAGGGCAAGGTTAAGTGTACCGACGAACTCAGTGGCATCCGGAAGGCTTGAATCCTGGTTGTCCGGTTTCAAGTCCACCTCGCTGTCCACTGGGCCACACCACCCATGTGAAGAACACATTCTAAGTGAATTACAGCTTTGACAGTATAAGATAGATTGGTCAGTTTGCTAATTAAACATAAAGTAAATTACTTTTCGGATAAATAGCTTATCGACAAGATATCCGCCATGTTTTCATTAACCCGCCTTTAACAAATAGGTAATAACAAATAAGTAATAACTAATAAGTAATAACTAATAAGTAATAAGTGATAACTAATAAGTCCTTCCAGGGCTTCCGTAATTTTCCATCATAGTCTTACCAAAAACTGAAATGTTCATTAGTTTAACCACCTGTAGTATTCTATGTATTTTTGTAACCTTTAATCTCAACTTTTCATACGGTTTCAAGTTTCTGTAATGTAAAACATATTTCATTTTATCCTTTAGTGTTGTAACAAGCTTACTTACTTTACTAGATCCTAAATTAAACATTTCCTTTAAAATCGTACAATAATCTGTCAACCACTTATCTTTTATATTTAATCTCTCAGGAGCAAGAGTGTAGTCAATATGAGAGTCCCGTAGTTTTTCAGGATACTCAACTTCATTTATGAGAGGGACTGGGTGATAGTAAGAGTGATAATCAGTATTCGAATGGTGATTTAGCCTGGTCGTGTTATGTGAGGTATAACATAACATATATTGTACGCACACGATGATATTAATCATTAATGTACATGTTGTATTAAATTAAATCATACCTAACTGTGATAACTGATAGAGTACTGACTATATCTCACATCAGAAACTATTGCAGATATGAAATATAGTGAAACTTCACTCTAATGCTGTGCTAATCACACTCTATAGTATTGCATATTACATATATATCTCACATCACACACTCTTGCAGATGTGAAATATAGTGAAACTTCACTCTAATGCTGTGCTAATCAAATTCTATAGTATTGCATATTACATATATATCTCACATCACACACTCTTGCAGATGTGAAATATAGTAGACTATAACTCTAATGTTGTGCTAATCACACTCTATAGTATTGAATATATCTCATATCACATACTCTTGCAGATGTGGATTATAGTGAAACTTCACTCTAATGCTGTGCTAATCAAATTCTATAGTATTGCATATTACATATATATCTCACATCACACACTCTTGCAGATGTGAAATATAGTAGACTATAACTCTAATGTTGTGATAATCACACTCTATAGTATTGAATATATCTCATATCACATACTCTTGCAGATGTGGATTATAGTGAACCATTACTCTAATGCTGTGATAATCACATTATATAGCATTGTGCATATCTCACATCACAGACTCTTGCATAATATGGAAGATAGTGGAATATTACTGCCAATCTGATTATAATCACCGACACACCCCCCCCCCCCCCCCCCCAATTCATTAGTTCTTGTTTAAAGCTAGATTGTTGAGAGTTTTAGAGTTGGGAGATGACGTGTGGTGCGGTTTAGAGTTTGGAGATGACGTGTGGTGCGGTTTAGAGTTAGGAGATGACGTTTGGTGCGGTTTAGAGTTGGGAGATGACTTTTGGTGCGGTTTAGAGTTGGGAGATGACTTGTGGTGTGGTTTCTTGTATATGTAAGTAGTGCATAGGCCTCGTACGCTTCAATTTACCCGCCGACATTTGAATGGCATTTGGAGTTAATGACGCAATCAGACGTGCAATATCTAAAATATTGCCGTTTTACGTTTATGACCCCGACATTTAGATTCAATGACATGATACTATTTAATAGCACGCAATATCGAAATTATAGGCTACGATATATGTTAAGGTATTGACATTTTATGGAGTATTCGTCTCAGGAACTAAAACAAGTAAGTACAATATATAAATATATATATTAATTTGCACTATTTATCTAAAACAATCGTGCAGGTTGCTGTCAAAGAATAAAGAAACTAAGAATTCTCAGGTTGGTGTCCTTGAATTAAAATATTAAATTAAGCAGCATAACGTGAATATAACTATTCATTACATTTAGGAAGGTTTGATTCATGCGTATTTTATTCAGTTTGAAAAAAACAATACAATGTCGTGCGTGTAAAGATATAAATTAAGATCTGCTGCTGGAAACGATATAGTTTTACTTTAAACCTAGAAGAAACATTCATAAACGTACTTTGGACAGTCATGAATGATAGTTTTGAACACTTACATTTTTCGCATTCTTTAATTACATTTAAGGTTAAATACAAATCCCTTCGTTTAATTGTATTTTTTTTTTACCTTATTTTACAAGTATAAACATGTGTTTGTCTGGTTGAAGTTATATAATGATGCTTGACGTCCTGAGTATATTGCACTATATGCATTTATTTTTACATAAATGGCCCTCTTGTAAACAAAACCTGTATTTTTGAGTCGCCTTGCGACTCATTGGAGTCGTATATAGTGTATTTCTGAAGTGTTTTTTTTGGATGCGGAGCTTTACCGTGAAAGTTTACGCAATGTAGTTCCTTTAACTGCCTCAAGTATAGCTTACTTTGATAAGGTGACTGACATGAACGTTACGTATACCGAATAATACAACTACTGATTGTAAAGCATTGTAATTGTATACAGTATTTACTGTCTTTTTTGTAAATGTACTGAAATACTATGCGCATTAATTCACGAGTTTTTGGACGAGGAGCTTTACGCAGCTCGAGTATGTAGTTCCTTTAACTGCCTCAAGTATAACTTAATTTTATAAGGTGACTGACATGAACGTTATGTATACCGAATAGTATAACTACTGATTGTGAATAATTGTAATTGTATACAGTATATACATGTCCTTTTAGCTCTACTGGCCGAAGGCCATCAGAGCTTATGTGATGCCGAGTTGTCCGTCGTCCGTTGTCCGTTGTTAACTTTTGTCTCGTTAAGACGATAGAGCCTTCATTTTCCATCTGATCTTTACCAAACTTTACCAGATTGTTAATGTCAATGAAAGCTCGAACAAGTTCGAAAACCAGCCAAATCGGACCAGTAACAGCGGAGTTATGGCCCTTGATTTTGTTAACAAATGCTATATTTTGCCTCTTTAAGACGATAGGGTCTTCAATTTTCATATGATCTTTACCAAACTTTACCAAATTGTTAATGTCAATGATAGCTCGGACAAGTTCGAAAACCAGCCAGATCGGACCAGTAACAGCGGAGTAATGGCCCTTGGTTAGTTAAAAATGCAATATTTTGCCTCGTTAAGACGATAGGGCCTTCATTTTTCATCCGATCTTTACCAATCTTTACCAGATTGTTAATGTCAATAAAATCTCGGGTAAGTTCGAAAACCAACCAGATCGGACCAGAAACAGCGGAGTTATGGCCCTTGACTTAGTTAAAAATGCTATATTTTGCCTCGTTAAGACGATAGGGCCTTCATTTTATCTCTACTGGCCATGTTCGAAAACCAGCCAGATTGTACCAGTAACGGCGGAGTTACGGCTCTTGATTTAGTTAAAAATGCTATATTTTGCCTCTTTAAGACGACAGTCACTCGCTTCATTGATGTTAGCCAGTCGAGCGTCCACAGGACCTCTTGGGCCTCTTGTTTGTAAATGTACTGAAATACTATGCGTATGAATACACTCATGAAAATGTTATGAATGGAAAGTTTCAATAGCGTAGTTACCCGGATGTCGAACATCTGGTGAGGACGGGTATGCCAGATGTTGGTGTCTGCAGCAAGGGACACTACTCCATACAATACCACCGCCATGTTCTGTGTCAAGGGAGACTATTCCTTCTGTGCAATTATCCATGAGATGGGGTGACAGGCAGGGAAATGGGCCTAGAGAACAAACTGCATTATTATGGCACACTACCTGCAGTATGATAATTGATTATCGATATTTATTTATTACGAACTGGAGACAATTCAAAATTTGAGAAATAGTTTCTGGACCTTGAGGTGTTGGAAAAACAACTTAGGAAATCAAATTGTATGAAAACGGAACCATGCTTCAGACTCAGTGCTGATGTATCTACGTAAATATCAAGGAATTTACTTTAAATGAGACAATTGATTTATACTGTCATATACACTATACTGTCATATACACTTGTTCTATGGAAGAATTATATGTAGGCTACACCATGTTTTTGTCATTAAGGAGAAACATGTGCTTTGGTCTACAGATCAATATTTACTTGCAGGAACCCTAGAAAGTAAACTGGTCGCACATCAAGGAGACATGACACGTCTGGCTTGGGTATAACCAAAAGTGGCTAGATTATAAATCAGTCAGACCAATTAAAACATGTTGATTTTATATAAAATTCACAATTCTGGGGTGTAGTGGGGAAGGTGGGTACAGGTATAAATAAAGTTTAACCAACATCGTTACAAACTAATAAAGTTGTTGTTTACCTTACCTGCAGTTATTATATCTTTAATGATCATATAAATTATTATATAAACATGTATCTTATACATGCTAGCTATACTGATCAGAGATCAGAGTGCTGAGGCCTGAAATGTCGTCTGTCAGTCCGTCAGCTTCATGTGTGATAGCAACTGCAGAACTGGTGGAGAGGTGTGGGGTTTGGAGAATCTTCTGCTGGGGAGGTGTGATGTTGGGGGAATCAATCTTTTAAAACTCACAGGAACAAATATTACGATATTTAGTTTGTAGTAAAAGTGGATATAAAAGTCGGAAATGTAGCATTTAAGGACCACAGTCAACCACAAACATGCGCAGAAACAACAACTACAAAGATGAATAAAAGTCAAGGTAACTACAAAGATGAATAAAAGGCACGATATGACATGACACTCATAAAAGGATTGACAATAGGGCTACCGCCTTGGAACGGTCAGTGGCAAAAAAGGCCACTGGGGGTTTAAACCAGGGTCTAGGGTGCACCAGACCTCGCTCTTACCCTATTGTCAACCCAGTAAATGGGACAGATATGAAGATGAAGATATCCCCGCCAGGTTGTATACTCTAACAAACAAGACAGCATTAATAGGCAATAAAAGTAGAACAGTTTGGTCGAAGCTACACCAGATAGGTACCAGAATAAGCTGAACGGTTTTAATTAGGTACATAGTTTGAACTTTCTTTTCTAAGAATGTTTCACTTTTAAAATATTTAGGTAAGTATATTACTTATTCGATAACAATAGTGGAATATATATTACTTTTACTGACTTGAAGAACCTCAGGAAAAACAGTCAGATTAAAAAAAAAGTATTTCCTACGAACATATACTTTTTCCAGAACTTCTGTGTCGTTAGCATATATCATGTACTTCAAGATAATGAAATAAAACAAACTTGTCACTGTACTTGATTTTGGAGCAAAAAAACACACACTTTTTCTTTAACGTGTCATCCACATCCACCCATGTTTATTTAAATGGATTCTACGTGACTGTGTACTGACTGTGTATAAACAGTACCGACTGTGTACAAACAGTACACAATCATCGTCAGTGATATTTCATGTTTTGCATGTCAATAGTAACTATGATAACTTCTGTATCATGTCGATATTTGACGATCACTGATATTGTTTTCATTAGAATATATGAACGCACGAGTGGTCTAAATAACATAATTATCGTTTTGGTATATATCTGTTAATAAAGCTTCCGTTATGTTGCATGTGTTAATGACTATATACATGTCGTAAAATAGGGATATTTTTAAATATTGTTATTTATTGTATACTTTCATATTGTCCCGTTTAGTTTGCATTGAGCTAAGTGTGCAATATTCTACGATATTGCACACATTGATATTGCACGGGAACCTTTGCTCGTGCTTGCTAAGAGCCGCGAAATAGAAATAAGGAACTACTTTCAAATAAAAATGCAAAAATACGTGTTTTTTTACAACCTTTTATGGCAAAAATTGATAAAATAATTGAAATGGTCACTCACCCACTGTTTTTAACGTTATCAAATGGTAAACAAACTTTAGAAAATCACTTGTTGTTTTTAATGACGTCATCCGACATCGACGTCGTTTTCGCGCAAATTAATCATCCACACAAAATGAAAATGAATGACAAGATAGGAATTCCATCGAAAGCTATAAAAAATAACACAAATACAATCAAAAGTAATAGTCATACAATTAACATTGATCGAAACCAATGTGAAAGTATACAATAAAAAGGTTATTGAATTTGTATGGCTAAATATTACTTGGAACTCGTTGTTTTGGCGCCACTCAAGCTAGTCGTTTGCAACTCGTTCCAAGTAATATTTAGCCATACAAATTCAATAACCTATAAAACGAATTTGTCCAAAGGGAACACTACCGTCTTATTTACATATGTACATAATTAAAATGTCACGTTATATATAGCAAATACTTTCATATTGTTTTATCATGTTCGTCATGCTCATCTCCATCGTCATCCGTGTATTTAGTTCAGGTGTTATTTGGATGGTAGCGAAAAATGAAGCGTTCACAGCAGAATGTGCAGCAATTATCATGTACAAATCTGCATGTTTGGAGGGGAAAAGGTTCTCGGTCTATTTTGCATAGTTTTATCCCGATGTAAATAAGGGGTGGCCTGGAATGTACATTCCTGTTGGTGACATAACCTTTTTGTGTCGGTGTGCCTAGTTCGACTCAGCTCATTACAGTGCAGTTAATACTATTTGTTTCTGTTCATAATATCAGGGAGTATGTATACTTACTCCCTGATAATATATAAACGCGTCAGTGCAGTTACCTCCCGCAGTTATACATATACGCGAACTCGTTAAATATTGTAGTTACCTCCCTTAGATTACATTTCTCCAGTTAAAAAATGAAACTGCTACTGTGTGTTATATATTCTTCAATCAGAGATAATTGGTGGTACTTTTGGAGAATTTGAATTGGAATATTTATCGTATCAAACAATATACGCATACAATCATCGCAAAGGTATGAACTTCTTGTATGTTATATATAGATCTAGCGAACTGTAAGTGTAATAATAGTTCATTGTATATACAGGTAGTAAAGGATCACTCGGGTTAACAGCGTAAATTTAAAACTTCTACTTCTACTATAATACTGCCCAGGGCGTAAAGCATCACGGCAAGTGACATCATCACAATGGTTAAAAAATAGGTATTGTACAATTAAAATCATTAAAAAACCGTCGTGTTGTCTACGCCGTGTATGTCTGTAGGCGAGTGCTGAACACGTCTACAGAGCAGGAATGCACTAGGTCCGGGGGTAATGCATTCCAGTCTCGAATAGTTCGAGGGATGAAGCTGTTTTTGTACTGCTTATAGTTAGTACGTAACTGGATGAAGGCTGCGTCGTGTGTTCTTGTGCGTCTAGTGGATGGCATTACATACTCGGGGATGGAAACGGGTATCATGTTGTTATATGATTTGAAGAAGGTTACTAGTCCCTTGTTCTTTCTTCTTTGCTGTAATGATGGCCAGCTGAGATTGTCAAGCATTACTGTTACACTTTCATATGGGGAATAGTTACCAGTAACGAAGCGAGCTCACTTGCGTTGTACCGTTTCTAGGATTTGAATGTCTTGTTTAAAACAGGGGTCCCAAACTGATGACGAGTATTCCAGGTGAGGACTAAAGGACTTTTTAAGAGCGTTTCTTACTGGATTCTGCTCTCTCAGTAATATGATAACCAACATTAGTATGAACTATGCCTTATATGTGTGCTGGCTGAGTGTTGAAAATCTGCCATTTTGCCTGTTTTCAGGATCATTGTCCCTAAAAGTTTAAAACTTCAAATCATGGATGTTTTGTGATCAGGCCTGAGCATTTTAAACCAAATTGTAATAAAAAAAACATCTGTAACACCTTATTTCATTTTAAGGGTATTTATTTATTCCTTTTGAAAACTCACATCCTTCACGCAGTAACGGATCACTTTTTTGTTACACCAAGTAGGTAATTACTCTCGGAAATATGTATCAAATCTTTAGGCCAATGTATATATGTATGCTTATATGATAACTCTTCAAACATGGAAAGTTTGATAAAAAACAAATGCATATGGGCTGAATAAAATACATGTAAACAGAAACTGATCCGTTACTACTGATGATCCGCTATTGCCATATCAACTACACAGATTAATAAATTGAATTTGTTATTAGGTCTGTGTATATATTTTACAATGTATGTATTAAATAATATGAAATAGGCACTGCCTATGTAACGCGCAAAGTACTTCGATAAAATGTACATTCTGTACAGTTGAAAGCCTTACATATATACCTGTCTCTATTTTAAAGGTGAAAACTAACTCGAAATTTGATTAAATCATAATCTTAATTTAAAATTGAAATTGTTATATATATGACTTTAAGCAAAATGTGTAAAAAATGATATGTCTAAGGCCTAATAAAATAGTACATGTGTTTACTGAAACATTGCTGGAAAAAATGGGTAGGAAGGTCAGCTTTTTGTTTGTATGCCCCCACCACCGTATGGTGAGGGGCATATAGCGTTAGCCATGTCCTTCCGTCCTTGAAGTGACCTTCCTTCAGTACGTACGTACGTCTTTCCGGCCGTCCCGAACAGTTGTGTGTGTGCCCATCTCCTCCCACAGTTTTCAACCGATTGCTTCCAAACTTTACAGGATGCTTACCTATGATGTCAAGATGTGCATATCGTTTCGGTGTCAAAATGCACTGATTGAATATTCAATTAGTGGCACTAAATGACTTACATAACCTGCTGACGAATTCCAGGGCTTTATATGTCAATTATCAGTTCAGCTTCAGCCACTTACATAAGTTAACCTGCTGGCGTGTTCCAGGGCTTTATAAATATATGTCAATTATCATCCCAGTGTGTTCACAGCTCATATTCAGCCACTTACATAACCTGCTGACATGTTCACAGCTCATATTCAGCCACTTACATAACCTGCTGACATGTTCACAGTTCAGCTTCAGCCACTTACATAACCTGCTGGCATGTTCCAGGGCTTTATAAATATATGTCAATTATCATCCCAGTGTGTTCACAGCTCAACTTTAGCCACTTACATAACCTGCTGACACGTTCACAGGTCAACTTCACACTCTAAGGACATACACGCGCACATGTTTATTTCTTTATTTCCTTCAGCATGTTCAGAGTAGGCGATTTACATAATATATTTAAATAAACACAATTTCATACACACTTTTGATAGTTTAATATTATTATAAATATCACATAATCAAGATAACGTCATAGAGGATAGATAATTTTGCCGCCCGGAAATTGCTGCAACACATTAATAAGCCAATCTCCACTACGGATGCTGAACGCTTAGAGGTTACATTGCACCATTGATTTTCCTTCTTTGTTTTATATAGGACGAATGTATATCAAGAGATAAAAAACGCGCATTTTTCTCCGTAGAAAATTTTAAAACACATATCAATCAAACGATCGAGCGTCCGCCAATATAAAAATGCAATAAAAACAGGGGGTCATGTATCATGTAAGAACAAGCCAATCTGTTGAATGACGTCACGTTCTATTTTGACACGTCACAGATAGATTTACCCCATTTCTACTTTCGCTTTACTGTCTATGTCAATTATAATTAAATATCTCAAACAAACACTAATCAATGTTCACAATACATCATTTGGCTGAATTATAGGTAATAATAACAAAAAGCAATCAAAAGTATGTATTTTGTATCACTAGTAAGGCATGGAAACGTTTTTTATTAGGCACTATTTGACTATACACCACGGAAGCACAAACGCAATGGTGCAATGTAACCTAGAAAGAAAAATTGATATCACCGAGGAAACGGCAGCCATTTTAAAGTTTAAGCCTTACAAATCTCCGGGGGTGGATGGTATTGTTGCGGAATGGTACCAAACATTTTGAAACCTAATAAAAGGGGATTTTATGGAAGTATTAAACGAAATATTACAAGACAATACTATGTCAAATTCACAGTACTTATAAAGGTGTTTTATCACTAATTTATAAAAGCGGGGAACGCGAAAACTTAAAAATTGGCGACCTATCACACTATTAAACGTCGACTATAAAATAATAGCAAAATGTTTTGCAGAAAGGCTTAAGCCCATTTTACCATACAGCATAATTCATACAGATCAAAAGGGCTATATAAATGGCCGCTATATGGCAGAGGCGAACAGGTTGTTACAGGTGTAACACACCCATTGATTGTTGCATTGAGTTGTGTGTGAATTAAAATTTAAATGCCATATTGTCATTCATATCTGGGCCCAAATTAAAAATGAATAACTTACATTCTCATCACAAATGACACATATGCTGCCAAAAACTCCACAGAAAAATGGGGGTCATGTATCTTCTAAGAAAGAACTTGTCTCATGAATGAATGGTCCCTTTAAAAACATAAACACTGAGATGCCATAATATTGTATTCATACACTCATTTCCATATAAGCAAAATAAATTAAAAACTCGCAATTTTAACATGGCAATGCTTGAAAAATGTAACAAATAGATCAACAATGAGATATAAACCAAAAATAGCACTTTAAATTAGTGAAAATGCCTTTTTTTTACAAAAAGAAATGATAATTATTTATTGACGCCATTATGCGACTACCCCAGGCCGACACTTCCTGTGTTGCAATGGGTGTGCTACCCCAGGCCGACACCTACCCCAGGCCGACACTTCCTGTGTTGCAATGGGTGTGCTACCCCAGGCCGACACTTCCTGTGTTGCAATGGGTGTGCTACACCTACAGGATATTATTGAATATGTTGATCTAGAAGTCTTAGACGTAGTAATTATTTTTCTAGATCAAACAAAAGCTTTTGATAGGCAAGAATGGGAATGGATAGACAACTGCTTAGAACAATTTGGCTTCGGCGATAAATTTAAAAATTGGATCGGCATGCTTTTAAAATATTCTAAGACCGCCATTCAAACAAACGGATTTGTTTCAGAATTTTTCGATATAACTCGATCTATTAAACAAGGGTGCCCGATCGCGCCGCTCTCTACATAATTCAAGCAGAGGCAATGACAAGCTCTATTAGGAATAACAAAAATATTGAAGGGATTTCTCTTCCCTCACAGGAGAATAATAATTTGGAAGCCAAAGTTAACCAATATGTTGAGGATACACAATTATTTGCTAAAAATGAAGATTCGCTTGCTCATATATTTAACATTCTCAATACATACGAAAAAGCACCGGTGGCAAAAATGAATGAAGAAAAAACAACTGGTCTTTCTATTGGTAAATTAAAAAATAAAAAGCCAATTTTTAAAAATATAAATTGGACGAAAACATTTGTAAAAACATTCGGTGTGTGTCACGGATACTCAATTGATAATGACGCAATTCGGTTGGACAAAATCAATAAGATTAAAAAAATAATTTAAAACTGCATATAAAATAATAAATTCAGAATTAGAAAACTGGAATGCGATAGGCAAACACTATTTAAATACTGCGGATAAGCATTTCCAGAAAGAACACCTTTTCTGTAACTTTTTATCAATAATTGGCCTTACCGGTCAAAACATAATATCGCCATTCTATAATCAAACTCTACTGGCAGTTTGTTCGGGAATCATGAAATATGTTTTCAAAATAAATCGATTTTCTTCGAATCATTCACAAAAAGTGGCATTTTCACATTAGCGGACATTTGGAATGAAAACACTCATGATTTTTTTTCAAGTGAGGATTTACTGAAACAACTTAAACATAAACAAAATTGGATTTCCGAATGGACGAAACTAAAATCATCGATTCCAAAAAAGTACATTTTAGCAATGAAGTCATGCGCATTTGCTGTTGAATTGAATAGGACATTCAATATGGAAGAAAACTACATTTTAAACAGTAAGAACGAAAAATTCAAACCAAATGAATTAAAAATAAAGCATATGTTAACGTCAATGACCAATAAAGTTGATAAAACGGAACTTAAATGGGAGGAAACATTAGGGGTAGGTCCTATCACATGGAAACCAATTTGGAAAAATATAAATTACTCATTTGGGTCATTGAAATCTAAACAATTTCAGAAGACACCGAAAGAAGGATGATTTAGTTACTTATCATGTGTGATAATAGTGTCATATTATAATTACATATTCATTAAACTGGTCATTGACTATGGCAAATATATTAATGCATGAATGCATGAATGCATGCATGCATGAATGAATGAATGAATGAATGAATGAATGAATGAATGAATGAATGAATTGAATGAATGAATGAATGAATGAATGAATGAATGAATGAATGAATGAATGAATGAATGAATGAATGAATGAAGACCATCTAAATAAATGGTTGTTTTATAGTTTTGTTTAAATTATGTGGCTTAAAATAAAAACACGAAATAAGAAAAAAAAAAGAAAAAAAAGATAACACTGAACAATATAGTTTGATTTTCCTTTTTCAATCTTACTGACCCACCTAAATTTGCCAGTAGGCAGTGGTTGGGACATAGCCCATCCATACAAGTTATTTGCATCGAGGTATATTATGTATTTTCTTTCTTTCTCACTGTCATAATGTTTCATATATGTATTTATCTATTTGCAATATAACTTGTTCCGCCTCTTAATCCTTTTTCCTATAAACAAATAATGATCAATATTATTTATTAAATCAAGCTGAACTCCAGTCATCTCATCTTAAGACATGCATCCCAAGCTAATCCGGTGTAACGGGAAATAACTGGACCGGGAAATTTCTAGACGGAAGCTACACTGCGCATGCGCGCATTACTTCAGGCGAAAAATAGCAAAACTGTCTATAGGGAGCATCTCAAGGTTAAAGTCAATGTAAACGTACAATAAAATGCAGAAAAATCATAGAAATTGTACACCAAGAACTTCGCATACTTTCCCTTATTATTTTGTATGATGACTGCATTAATACAGTAGTCTGGATGAACTCAAATTAAAGCTGTATTAGAGCTGGATAGTTAACCTCAATGTAGTTGTATACAAACTCATTATAGAGTTAATTTTAGAGAAAAGAAATATGTCGAAAAATAAATTAAAACATTTTTTTTATCTGATTAATTTTCTTCAGTGTTGATGTACCACGCAGCTTTACAAACACAAATTATCAATACTATTGGAGGAAAACATGTTCTGGGAAATAACTGGACGGTGTCGGGAATTAAATGGACCAAATTTATTCAGGATGAATACATAGAGGATCGTAAACGAATTCCCATTTCATATAAGATTTATGAAACGAGTTATGAATTATTTAAACGAAGTTATGAATTATAAATAATTCATAACTCGTTTCATAAATCTTATATGAAATGGGAATTCGTTTAAGATCCTCTATGTATTCATCCTTAATTTTAACGAGCCTTTTGGCGAGTTCAAATTTAAAATAATTCATAACGAGTTTCATAAGTTTTATATGGAATGGGAACGAGTTTAAGATCCTTTTTATCACATAACATTGCAATCAAATTAGTAAAAATTAATGCAGATGGACATAGAACCGCCACGACGTCAGACACGCTTTAGCACCATAACGTCATTAAATATGTGACGTCATAACGTCGCGTCTCACACATAACGTTGCGTATAAAAGAGTTCGTGTTTTACCTCTTTACAAAATAGCAGTTTGCGCCAACATTTTAACAAACCAACAACAATGTTTTGTATAACGTGCATTATTTGTAAAAGCTGTCACAAATAATAAGTTTATAACTCAGATCTGGGTGAATTTGTAATAAATAAAATAGTTTCAGTTAATAAACTTGCGTAGTGTTACAGGTTTAACTCAACCAAACAAAATCGTTCCAGTTTGTATAACACGTGTGTCATACAATAGAATATTAAATGGGTGTTCGACACTGCTAACAAGGGACGTTATGTGATGAATATGTTTCTTTTCATTTCGAGTCTGTTTTATCACATGCCTTATCAAACGTCCTGGGAAATAAATGGACACCGCCTCGAAAGAACTGTAACAAACAATTTTACACATATTGGAGAAAGAAATATGTGAGTGGTAATTACTGGACACAGTCAGGAAGTAACTGGACCATATCGTATTTTAATAATAAGCCATAATTTATCATCTCTGATCTTACTCGCTCACATTTCATACCAGCCTCATTAATGGTACAACCAACAACACCCTGTTCAATCAGAACGGCACCATTGTTAGAGGAAAATAACGGCTGGGAAATAACTGGACACAGCCGGGAAAAAACTAGACCGTATTGTGTATCTCAATAATATGTTATCATATCTCATCTCTTATATTTTCCCGCTCATCTCTCATGTCAGCCCCATTAATGTATAATAGTATAACAAATAACACTCTATTAAATCAGAGCGGCACCGTTGTTAGAGGAAATAACCGCTAGGAAATAACTGGACACAGCCGGGGAAAACTGGACCATATTGTGTATCTCAGTAATGTTATCATATCTCATCTCCAATATTTTCCCGTTCATCTCTCATGTCAGCCTCATTAATGAGGAAATAATACAACCAATAACACTCTATTAAATAATAGCGGCACCATTGTTAGAGGAAAATAACCGCTGGGAAATAACTGGACACAGCCGGGAAATAACTGGATACAGTCGGGGGAAAACTGGACCATATTGTGTATCTCAATAATATGTTATCATATCTCATCTCCAATGTTTTTCCGCTCATCTCTCATGTCATCTTCATTAATGAGGAAATAGTATATTAACCAATAACACTCTATTAAATCAGTGCGGCACCATTGATAGAGGAAAATAACCGTTGGGAAATAACTGGACACGGTCGGGAAATAACTGGACACAGTCGGGGAAAACTGGACCATATTGTGTATCTCAATAATATGTTATCATATCTCATCTCCAATGTTTTCCCGCTCATCTCTCATGTCAACCTCATTAATGAGGCAATAGTACAATCAATAACACTCTATTAAATAAGAGCGGCACCATTATTAGAGGTAAATAACCGCTGGGAAATAACTGGACACAGCCGGGAAATAAATGGACAAAGTCGGGGTAAAAACTGGGCCATATTGTGTAATATGTTGTCATAGCTCATCTCCAATGTTTTCTCGCTCATCCCTCATGTCAGCCTCATTAAAGAGGCAATAGTATAACCAATAACATTCTATTAAATCAGAGCGGCACCATTGTTAGGGGAAAATAACAGCTGGGAAATAACTACACAGCCGGGAAAAAACTGGACCATATTGTGTATCGCAATAATGTGTTATCCTATCTCATCTCTAATGTTTTCCCGCTCATCTCTCATGTCAGCCTCATTAATGAGGCAATAGTATAACCAATAAAACTCTATTACATCAGTGCGCACCATTGTTAGAGGAAAATAACCGCTGGGAAATAACTGGACACAGTCGGGGGAAAAACTGGACGATATTGTGTATCTCAATAATATGTTATCATATCTCATCTCTTATATTTTCCCGCTCATCTCTCATGTCAGCCCCATTAATGAGGCAATAGTACAACCAATAACACTCTATTAAATCAGAGCGGCACCATTGTTAGAGGAAAGTAACCGCTGGGAAATAACTGGACACAGCCGGGGGAAAACTGGACCGTATTGTGTATCGCAGTAATATGTTATCATATCTCATCTCCAATGTTTTCCCGCTCATCTCTCATGTCAGCCTGATTATTGAGGCAATAGTATAACCAATAACACTATTATATCTTATAGCAGTGGCAAAACTAAAGGGAACAACGTCCTGGGAAATAACTAGACACAGCTGAGGTAAAACTGGACGAAATTGTGTATTTTAATAAATGATATCATATCTTTGCTAAAACGTTTTCCCGACCACTTTCACGTCAAACTCACTAATGAGTTAATAGTTTAAGTTTAAAATATTTTACTGCAGATATGTTACAATACATCAATTCAACATCACAATATTCATAGCAACATATTATGCAAATGGATTGAACTACAAGTTATTACAACATTAGTTACCGTTCTCTCCATTGTGGCTGAAAAAATGTGATCGGTTTGAAATTGTAACAATACATTTAAATATGAACTTGATAAAGAAAAACAATTCAAACATTTTAAACTCTGCCGTGCCATTCTACCCCCACGAATCTCCATTGAAATAGCACCCCATACCCCCGTTCACGCTGTTAGAAACATAGCGATAGTTGATAATAAACAAATCGTTTAGTGTTTTTAATTTAGTTTTGAAATTGAGTAAATATACTCGTGGATATAGCAATATTTGTATCTTTATTTCATATCCTATATCCAGCGGCGTATGGTCCCAGGATCTAGTGTAACATACATATATAACGTTTTGAAAAAGTACGTTATTTGCGTTCAAAGTCGCTATTAGAAAACATTGCAGAAAATGTCATTAAAAATGCGTTTCTACTAGACGTTCGTGTACATTTATATTTTAAGTTAAAATTGCGCAAAACATTCTCAAATTGCGCCGACACTTGGTGCATATTTTATATCGATTAACCCCTTGCACAATTCCGGAATCGTCGGGCATTTTAAGAATTCTTACTTTGCGCAGAGCAGTTCCGGAATTGTCCATATTCTCACATTGCGTATAACATACATATGGTTATATGGTGGGGAGCTCAACGGTTTCCAAGTTAAGACCAATTTGCTACATGTCCCTAGTGGGGATGGACCCTGGGCCGATACTGGTTGCGCAAAGTACGAATTTGTGTTGGGATTTAAAATGGAATATAGTGTTTTGAAACCTATTTATTTTTATTTACATATGCTTAATTATTTCATCCGTCTGTTATAAAAGATAAAATGTATAAAAGAAAATCATAGTTTGGTTTGGTTTCTTCACCACCCTTTCTGTTGTTTTTTGTCTCTTTCATTGTAGTTTCAAGTCCTTGTTTGCAGTACAGTGCGGACCTACGATGCCATTGCGTTCGGACGCTGTGTTTTCTATAGGACCCTATATATCATTTTGGTAAATAATTAACATGAACTTACTTATTGAGAAACAAGATGAAGCCCTCAAACAAAAAGCGCGGTTTTATATTACTGAAATAAGGAGATACATTCTGGCTAAGAAAATATAAACAAGTGAAGCACAGTGGTGCAATTCACCATTTTAACTGAAATGAACTGAAGTTTCAAAGCTTTCCGGCAATTCGTTTTTGAGAAATGAGGAAAAACAAAAACTTTAACCAAAAACGTTTACCAAAACGTCAAAATGCGTAGACGGACATAGGACGGACGGACAAAAGATAGACTGAAGTCGCCAAACCATAAGCCTGGATTTGCTACGCAATCCGGCTAAAAATAAAAAGCAAAACGCGACACAGACAATAATATTTCTAATAACAGGTCAAATTGGGCATTCCATATATATATTAGACATTTCACTATGATCTCTATATACAAACGTGAGACCCTGGTTTGGTGCCATATACGTTCGTATATACTTGCATATACAAAAGTAGTCAAATATTGAACATCTGTCAATGACAAACAAGGAAAGGAACTTAATAAGCATTACGCTTCCGTTCCAATCCTTTATTTGTTGTTATTGTATATATGCTTAACTTGTAAATACAATGAATAAAATATGTTTAAACTAATGACAAACAGGTCAATTGCTCAATAAATGCATCAGGTGTTAGAGCTACAACTACTAATAATAATTGCATTTGCATGTTTTAATCATATTTATTAAAGTATTATACTGATAAGGAATACAAATATATTAAATGTCAAACTGTCTTATTGTTCAGAACATCTGTCATCTGCCACCTGTACTAAAAACAATCATTTACACATACCGTTTGAGAACAAATTACCAGTTTATGGTATTGCTATTAATGACATTTGAATATTTGAATGATACTTAATAAATAGTGGATATTAATATACATGTTATAGACAATGAGGAGATAAACACACGTTGCATCACGCGTCTACTTGCAATTTAAACATACGTTATTTCTTTTATATGATATATATAAAGCAAAATGTTTGAGCTAAAAGTTTTTCCAGCATTATTAACGAAGGCCTTTGCCGTCAGTATTACAATTAACCACTAGAACCAAAACTTCCCTACCGTGTGCTAATTACTAATGCATTATAGGTGAACAAATAAAAACAAATTATAAGAAAAACAACATATGGTCCAGTTATTTCCCGGCAAAATCCAATTATTTCTCGACACAATATTCCGTCAATATATATCGGCGAAATTATATCTCAGTAGTGAAAAAAGATGAAGGAAATATCAGAAGTGAGAAATAATAATACACTATAATAAAAAACTAAATATGGTCCAGATGTCCAGTTATTTACCGACACACTGTTCCTTCAAAATATGTTGCGCTATAATATATTCGTGAATAAGTTATAACTATCGTATCTCAATGCTGCT
>JAWPHD010023945.1:0-20672 GCA_037043455.1 Cyrtodaria siliqua
CCCAGCGGCCATTTTTGCCACTGACCGTTCCAAGGCGATAGCCCTATTGTCAATCCTTTTGTGTTTGTGGTGTCTTATCTTGCCTTTTATTCATCTTTAAAGTTGTTCTTTGTTTCTGTGTGTCTGTATGTGTTTGTGGTTGACTGTAGTTCTTGAATGCTACTTTTCCTGTTCGATTTTTATATCTACTTTTAATAATGTAAAATACATTGACAATTTGCACCGTGCCATTCGGTTATTTGGAGTTTATTTATTCGTGAATACGTTATACGAAAAACTGACCTCCAAAGACAAAGTTGTATTTAAAGTTATACACATACTAAGGAGCAAAGAACTGGTCACTAGTTCATACTATACTTACTAATGCATGATTTGTAAAAAAAAAATGCTTTGACAATTTATATTGTGCTGTCACATGTCATTCGGTTACGTGGAGTCGATGACACTATTGTAATAACATTTCCACATATTGATTCGTGAATAAATATGAAAAAATGAACCTCCAAACGACAAAAAGAGTTGAAGCGCAACAAAGTCCCGGGTCCGACGTAATTGCCATCGAGTTTATAAAGCTTTAATTGATAATTTATATTAGTCTGCTGTATTACGCGTGCAATTACTGAAGTCGGGTTTGTTCCTGCAAATATTGCAGTTTTACATTTTCGAAAAGATTACATGATTCGCCAGTGAGATATAATATACCACTACCTTAGGAAGATAACGCTGACTTTCACCCATCAACGGATCAGTGTAACACGAATGCCACATTACGGTATGTAGATGCAATTTCATATCTTGGATTTTATATAATTTTATCACATAACATGCGGTGTGGCGGTGTAATAACACCAATCAATATTTTCGATATTCCACTAGTGGTATAACATAACGTTAATGACGTCATGGACGTCACGTTAATGTATGTTTTCTGACGTAATGTGGCGTTATAAGTTATGTAATAAATAGAATCTAACATTCGTTCTCATTCATTATTGAATGTATTAAACTCGTTAGCAAAAATGATATAATGCTCGGCAAGAGCCTCGCATTATATCATTTATCATTTTGCGAACTCGTTTAATAAATTCAATAATGAGTGAGTACTCATGTAATATTAAACGTTTAGATATACAGATAAGCATTAAGGGCACCTATGACGACACTAAACAATTTAGGGTGTCATTTCAAAGATATACTACTCCTGCAGCTTATGGAAAATATCAAATAACGCGATTATGATATCTATATGTAAATATGTTAACTGTTTCACATTATTATGATAGGCAGCGTGTAATTTTAATGTAATTTTCAATGTGAGAATATGTTTAAATTAGCTTAAACCCTGACCTCCAGTTATTGAGTGCTGTCACACAGTGTCTGTAAAGTCCTAAACATTTCTTCTCACTCCACACCTGCCGCTCTGAAACCAACTAGTTAAGTCGTTTTACTAAGTTATATTGACATTTACTGTTGGTCGTAGGATATATTTTTTTAAAAATCAGATGGCAAAAAATAATTAAACATTTTAATTTTCAAGATGTTAATTTCTATCTACCTTTTGATGTAGGGAAAACGACTCGTAAGAGTAGCACAAAAATAGCAACACTTACCACGTAGTGCAAATCCTGACACAAAGCAGTATAGTGTCACTCAACGTTTTCAGAAATTTAAATTTTCTGAACCATTGTATTTGGTTACGAAAGGTTAATTGCACTATGGACCATTTCATGAAAGTAGTATGCAACATTTTCATAAAGATTGTAGGTAAAACTGAAAGAATAAAAAAGATTCTTTTCGGAATAAAATAGTGCAAGCATTGTCTTTATTCACACTAACGTCACTTTTATTTTCATTAAACAATAAATAAATTTCAAAGTTACTTCAGATATGATGCAGCGTTTATTCATATTAATAATCCATACAAACTGTTATGTTTTTGTTTGTTAATAATATGCTTCAGAAATTCTAATTTCCATCAGTCGACATTCGTTTTAATTAATTGCCTGTATCCATCTGTCTACATTATACATATATTTGTCAAAATATAATGCTATCGTGTCTACTATCTGCATAACATTTGGAAATTTGGTCATATGCACTTTCAATGATTTATGTTCTGGCATTGAAATAGGTGTTTGTATTTTCGCCTGAGACCGTGCAAGATGTATCCATCTCGCTGGCATTTAAGTTTTTTCCCATTAGATTCATATATTATTATGTCTATGTTAATGTAATAATTTGTAAATAAGTTAATAGTATCATCGTTGATCGAACCTTATTGGTGTTCGACTAGTTAGGTATCTGTACTTTTAGGATTACATCATGTGCAATCGTGGTAATATACACATATTGATGTTTTAGTAGTTTATACGATTATACCTCACACAAAACGACCATGCTAAGTCTCCATAGACAACAATGTGTAATTTCTTACTATTTGACACAAGGGTGATATTGCAGGGTGATAGTAAATCGAAGGGTGATAATAAATTAAAATTGGTGCGCACCGTTTCGGTGACGTCATCAGCACAGAATGGTGACATTGCTATTTCATAAATTCAAAAAGTAGTTATTTACAATCCAATGATTTAACTTTTCTAAGCAATGTTTTGAAGGGGGAAAAATGCGGCAAAGTGAAATTTATACTTGAAAATAAATCTTATTTTGGCCCGAGGGGATTTCGGTATAATAATCGGGTGATAGTCATATCCTCAGGGTGAACATTCTTACTATCACCCTCTCATGAATGTGATACTATCACCCTCTCATGAATGTGATACTGTCACCCTCTCATGAATGTGATACTGTCACCCTCTCATGAATGTGATACTGTCACCCTCTCATGAATGTGATACTGTCACCCTTTCATGAATGTGATACTGTCACCCTCTCATGAATGTGATACTGTCACCCTCTCATGAATGTGATACTGTCACCCTCTCATGAATGTGATACTGTCACCCTCTCATGAATGTGATACTGTCACCCTCTCATGAATGTGATACTGTCACCCTTTCATGAATGTGATACTATCACCCTCTCATGAATGTGATATTTATATATTAAAGCACTGACATTGATAATCAGCTTTGTAGCTTGGCACAAACCCTTTGCACTTTTGACTTTGTATTGACCTTGACCCAAGGAATGTTACCATGCCACTTCTGTTTTCTGAATTTGCATTGGTTATTTTTTCTTAAGCGTTTGTCGCATGTCAAATGCATTTCGGATTTCAAATTCGTCATTTAACAGTGTTTTGGGGATCTTTAAAATTTTACATCCTAACCCAACTGTTACTTTGTGATCATGCTTTTTCGGACTCGGCATTCGCCAATTAACCTTTTCTGGTATAGTCGTAGCACAACTGTGTATTTAACTACCCGCTGACACTACTACCGTAATTCTGTTAGCATACCCGCTTACACTGGCCAGTTTACGAGGGCTACCTCATAAGTAATGAGACCAATTGTACATCTTTGCTTTGTAACCATTCAGTTGTAACCATTCAGTTGTATTTTCGACATTTTATTGACCCTTCTGCCACTGCTTTATATGTATTTGTTTTTATTAAGGTCCAGATCCTGTATTTTCTATTTTGTATATACCTTTTTTGGCATGCATTTGTGATAATAAAGTCGATTTGATTACTATATTTCCATTACGCCGGGGCCATCCATTGCGCTTCTGACTAAAATGGAATATTGTTTCGTAATTTGATTCTGAGTGTGCATATTCCAACATATAACTTCGAATCTGAATGTGATTTAATTTCATTTATTGCTCTAATGTATGCCAAAATGTTGCTATTAAGTGCACATCATTATGTACCCTGCACGTGTTCAGGCTTACAGAAGACAAATAGAAAATCTATACGTAATTATATAGGAACTTAACTTTACTAAATTCCATTTTGTTTATTTTATTTATATCGTTAAAAATTAACTGGATTTCAAAAAACCGTCATTACATTTGATGTTTCTGTCACATTAATATGTTCACAGTTATTGTTAACCATTTTATAGCCTGACTTTGCTGAGTATTAATAACATCTACCCTATTAGTATGCATATGTGCTGTATACTATATGCTATAGACATGTACAAATAAATGTATTTAGACTTTTGAAACTTACATCACCGTATCTGTATTCAATTGAGCGTGAATCCTGCATATGCGTTTAATGACGACAAGATACCCTTCGCTTGCGGTTACCCTCTTTCGGAAGTATCTAGGTTACACCATGGGGTCGACATGCCTTATTAAGCTGGTTTAGTCACTTGATTATACCTATATAACTGATTTACAGGACGACGGAAAAGTAATCAAAAGATCATTATCATTTATATTGAGCTGTTAAATGGATAATTAAGGAAAGTAGCCCAGGTTCACAACTCTGAAAAAAATACACCTGAGAAGTAGATATAAAAATCGAACAGGAAATGTAGCTTTCAAGGACCACAGTAAAAACACAACACGCATAGCAACAAACAATAATTACAAACATGAATAAAAGGCAAATTATAACAAACGTACAATGGTTGACAATAGGGCTACTGCCATGGAACGGTCAGTGGCAAAACATGCCACTGTGGGTTTAAACAAACAAAAGCCTAGAAAGCCACAAAGTAAGCACTCGGCGAGCAAGAGAACAAACCATTAAGGGTACGACAAAAATGAGATATAAGGTCCTATAGAAACCACAGCGTCCGAGCGCAATGGCATCGTAGGTCCACACTGTACTGCAAACAAGGACTTGAAAATACAATGAAAGAGACAAAAAACAACAGAAAGGGTGGTGAAGACAGGATTACCGACTTGGAACGGTCAGGGTCAGTAGGCAATAAGGCCTAATGGTTAGCTTGAATCGATTTTATATGCGCACAATCCTCGCTATTATCCTGTCTTCAGCGCCCAAATAGACAAGACAGTGTAAACAAAACTACATAGAACCATGGAACAAAAAAACAACAGAACGGGTAGTGAAGACAGTGTTACCGACTTGGAACGGTCAGTAGGCAATAAGGCCTACTGGTTAGCTTGAATCGATTTTATATGCGCACAATCCTCGCTATTATCCTGTCTTCAACGCCCAAATAGACAAGACAGTGTAAAGACACGATTTAAGACTAGCCACATTGTTCTTATATTGAGCTTTTCTAGGGCTGGCGTGGCGAAGTCGGTAGCGCGGCGGATTTGTAACCGGAGGCCCCGGGTTCAATCCTCCGTGGTGCCACTGAGTTTCGTCGGTGTGTTCTTGGGCAAGACACTTTCCTCGTCAGTCGGATGGGGACGTAAACCGGGCGGTCCCGTGTATCGGTGTATCCTCCGAGTACGTTAAAGTACCATGGAATCAATTCGGTTCCCGGATTCCTATGTATTCTTCCTCTCTCTCTGGAGCGGCTCTAAATAACCTATACTGTGTTGATGAGCCGTTACACAACATTCAACATCAATATCATAATTATTGTCTTGTCCTTTTTTTTGCTAAAGACTAAGAATTATAGCTGTGTATTTTGTACACGCGCAGTCAATCCTGCATTAAGAGACGAATGGAAGAATTCAATTGGGAACTGAAACCGTTGTTCCTTAAATCAGACTGACTCGTAATAGTGATGTCATCTTCAGCAGGTTTGAGTGTATATATAAATGGTGAATATAAAACAATACATGATGACACAGTAATTAAGAGGTTGTAAGCGTAACAACCTACCAACTCCCCAGTAGCGTTATTAACACCAACCGACCCCACGTTGCTAATAAATATTGAAAATGGAATCCCTTGAAGGCAACAAACACAAACAAGAGAGAAAAGTAGCAGACTCGGTTTTGATGAGTGTGTTCATGAGAGGTAATATAAGATGCAACACCTCACACGCCCGCTATAGTACCGGTTTACGTAGACGATCTCAAGAAGAGACGATATCACGAAAATGACAATCTCAAGTCATACAATTCGTGAACTTGATTTTGTGGATGAAACTTTCAGAATGTCTTAATTTGATAAATGTCGAACAGGAAGTGACGCATTCACAAAACACAGCCAATCAAAAACACTCATTTGAATCAAACAGCAATAATATGGATATATAATCATTTATGAAGAAAGTATATTCTATCACAAACATAAAAGGGTCGACAATAGGGTACCGTCTTAAATCGTTCAGTGGCAAAAAAAAGCCAGTGAGCATTTACACAGGATTCTAGGGTGCACGAAGCCTCACTCTTAACCTCATCTTCAATCCAGCAAATCGGCACAGTGTAAATAAGGACAGCACCTCCAGGCTACAACCTCTTACAAACCAGGCAACATGTATAAGCAATATCAGTTAAACACAGAGATGATCTTGTAAATATAAATATAAAAACAAAAGCGAGGAAAGCTTACAGGAAATAACTCTGACTTGGAAGAGATACACGAGAACACGGTTCGAGAGCAATACACGAATGAAGACAAACATAAAACTTTCATCCCTTTTCTGGATTTCGCGATTTTGAGCAAAAGCTGAAATACAATATACAAATTTATGGAACATAATATTACTCTAAACATGACTTATCATACACAAAGTTTCAATGTGCATAAGTTTCAATGTCCATGTAATATATTTTATTTCTCAACCTTTTTTGAAAAGTTCAATATGTTTTTTACCAATAACACTTAACTTATCATTCCAGGTGAAACCTAATTGATGAAGGTACTGTATATAAAGTTGTCAAACAATATGGTTCGCACACAAGAGCTTGATTAATTGATAAACAACTGTGCATCAAATAATACATCTGAAACATAATGCAAACATTATTTTAATTAAAAGTGCACTTAATGTTAGTTTAGAATGTGTTTGACGTGCCTCGAATGCTTTTTATCGAAAAAGTTTACCAAAACCCTCAGCGGCCTTTTTTGCTAATGACTTTTCCAAGGCGGTAATCTTACTGTAATTCCTTTTCCAAGGCGGTAATCTTACTGTCATCCCATTTCCAAGGCGGTACCCCTGTTGCCATCCCTTTTATGTTTGTGGTGTCGCATACTTTGCTTCTATTTTCCTTGTAATTGTTGTTTGTTTTGTTAGCGTGTTTTGACTGACTGTGTTCTGTGAATGCTACATTTCCTGTTCGACTTTTATACTTGATTTTAATGAAATTTGTAAAATATGGCACTTCGCGTACATACTTGAAATGACATTACGTGATCCGAGTATTAACTTTCATACCCCATCCAACCCCTTCTCCAAGAAGGAAAAAGGGGTTGGCTGAGGTATGAAATAAAAATAAAAAATTCGGCTTAACAAGTTTGCATATTGTAAAATTCAAATATTTAATAGATAATTTTAAACAGGTTTTTCCATTTTGTCAGTAAAAAATGTTTTAAAACGTGTTTTATTGTCGAAGTATCCGTTATGAAATCCTGCTAATATACAATTTCCCATCGCTTAATGGAATTAAGTTGGGACCACGTCATGATTCAACAGAAAATTTAATACATTCTAATAGCACTTAAACAGCTATTTCAGACAAAACTGTCTCTAGGGGGAAGCAGTAAACGTAGAGTTAATAAAAAATACATACATATGTAGTTAGCATTTTGCAATTGTAAATCATGCATTATTCATATTTTTAAACGCGTTATCTTATTGAGCATATTTATTACAGCAGACACATTTTCGACCTCATTAGGTTGACATTAACCAACATTATCATAATGTAATAGCACCCCGGAAAGGTTTCAAATGTTATTTAAATATTTCAACATGACGTTTACGACCCACTTATATCGCTTATAGTTGAATGAAAACTAAGTCAGAGTGACATACATTTAGATATTATACCTAACTGTTACAAATTAAAATTCAATTATTTTGCCGATTATTTTCGAGCCATAAACACATAAATTTAGAAATAACACATGGTAGACTTATATAAGCTAAATATATATACTACTCAAAATTTGCTAAGGATCACCTTTTCGCTGTCTAAATTTCTTGCTGAAATAAACAGCATTATTTTTGTTTTACATAAAATTATTTAGGGCAGTGTATGTTCATGTGATCTCTTGACCTGATTCAAACTGTGGAATTGTTGAAGTATCAATGAAATTAATATCGTTATTGTGAATTAATTTCTTATAAAATTAAATGTTTTAGAATAAAAGTGATCCTTAGCAAATGTTGAGTTATATATATTAAACAAGTAGTAATAAAGATAATTTAAAACATCGTAATACATACATTATTCAAAAAGAAACTTTCACAGTTTATTTGTGGCATTTTATTAACCAATTAAAAGCAATAAGCGAATATTAAAAGGAACTTTTACTGGATATTACAATATCAATCTCATTATTAAAACAGTATATAAATCTATATGTGTAGGAATGAGAACTAGGAACAATGACTTAAACATCGCTTGCGAAACAAATTCTTGCAACTTATATTACTCACTATTGATGGCTTCCTGGATAGAACCAGTACTAAGCTATGTGGATTAATTATCTCTTGTTCAAGGATAAATAACATGGCCACGACGAGGATCAAACCCACGACCTGGAGTCCGACGCTCTACCACTGGACCAAGGTCTCCATGAACAATGACTGACTGGACCACGCTCTTTATGAACAATGACTGACTGGACCACGGTCTCCATGGACAATGACTGACTGGACCACGGTCTCCATGAACAATGACTGACTGGAATCTGTACTTTTAGGATTCCATCATGTGCAATCGTGGTAATATACATATTGATGTTTTAGTAGTTTATATAATTACACCTCACACAAAACGGCCATGCTAGGTCCCCATAGACAACAATGTGTAATTTCTTACTATCTGACGCGAGGGTGATATTGCAGGGTGATGGTAAATCGAAGGGTGATTGTAAAAAATAAATTATCCTATGCGCGGCTTTGGTGCGCACTGTTTCTGTGACGTCATCGGTACAGAATGGTGACATTGCTATTTTTAGCTCATCATAAATTCAAAAGTAGGTTTACTGACTTCAATAAACTACCATTTTATTAGTCAAGTTATTTCCAATCCAATGATTTAACTTTCATAGCAACGTTTTGAAGAAGAAAAAATGCGGCAAAGTGAAATTTATACTTGAAAATAAATCTTATTTTGGCCCGAGGGGATTTCGGTATAAAAATCGGGTGATAATCATATTGTGAACATTCCTACTATCACCCTCTCATGAATGTGATATTTATATATTAAAGCACTGACATTGATAATCAGCATTGACCTGGGCACAAACCATTTGCATTTTGACTTTGTATTGACCTTGACCCAAGGAATGTTACCATGCCTCTTCTGTTTGCTTATTTTTCCTTTGCGTTGGTCGCATGTCAGACGCATTTTGGATTTTAAATTCGTTAACAGTGTTTTGGGGATCTTTACAATTTTACATCCTAACCTAACTGTTACTTTGTGATCATGCTTTTTCGGACTCGGCATTCGCCAATTAACCTTTTCTGGTATAGTCGTAGCACAACTGTGTATTTAACTACCCGCTGACACTACTACCGTAATTCTGCTAGCATACCCGTTTACACTGGCCAGTTTACGGGGGCCTACCAATACGTAATGAGACCAATTGTACATCTTTGCTTTGTAACCATTCAGTTGTAACCATTCAGTTGTAACCATTCAGTTGTATTTTCGACATTTTATTGACCCTTTTGCCACTGCTTTATATGTATTTCTTTTTATTAAGGTCCAGATCCTGTATTTTCTATTTTGTATATACCTTTTTTGGTTTGCATTTGTGATAATAAAGTCGATTTGATTACTATATTTCCATTACGCTGGGGCCATCGATTGCGCTTCTGACTAAAATGGAATATTGTTTCGTCATTTGATTCTAAGTCGTGCATATTCCAACATATAACACATAATCGGACTTCGAATTTGAATGTGATTTAATTTAATTTATTGCTTTAATGTATGCCAAAATGTTGCTATTAAGTGCACATCATTTTGTACCCTGCACATGTTCAGGCTTACAGAACACAAATAGAAAATCTATACGTAATTATATAGGAACTTAACTTTACTAAATTCCATTTTGTTTATTTTATTTATATCGTTAAAAATGAACTTGATTTCAAAGAACCATCATTACATTTTATGTTTATGTCACATTAATATGTTCATAGTTATTGTTAACCATTTTATAGCCTGACCTTGATGAGTAGTAATAGCATCTACCCTATTAGTATGCATACGTGCTGTATATTATATGCTATATACATATACAAATAAATGTATTTAGGCTTTTGAAACTTACATCACCGTATCTGTATTCAATGGAGTGTGAATCCTGCATATGCGTTTAATGACGACAAGATACCCTTCGCTTGCGGTTAATCTCTTTAGGAAGTATCTAGGTTACACCATGGGGTCGACATGCCTTTATTAAGCTGGTTTAGTCACTTGATTATACCTATATATCTGATTTACAGGACGACGGGAAAGGAATCAAAAGATCATTATACTTTATATTGAGCTGTTAAATGGATAATTAAGGAAAGTAGTCCAGGTTCACAACTCTGGAAAAAATACACCTGAGAAGTAGATATAAAAATCGAACAGGAAATGTAGCTTTCAAGGACCACAGTAAAAAAAAACACGCATAGAAACAAACAATAATTACAAAGCTGAATAAAAGGCAAGATATAACAAACGTACAATGGTTGACAATAGGGCTACTGCCATGGAACTGTCAGTGGCAAAACATGCCACTGTGGGTTTAAACCAGGTTCTAGAGTGCACCAAACCTCACTTCTAACCTATTGTCATCCTAATAAACGAGATAGTTTAAAAAAAGATATCCCCGCAAGGTTATATTCTCTAGCAAACAATGCAGCATTAATAGGCAATATAAGTATAACACATACCATGTATATATGAACATAAAAACAAAAGCCTAGAAAGCCACAAAGTAAGTACTCGGCGACTTGGCAGAAGCCAGAGCAAGAGAACAAACCATTAAGGGTACGACAAAATGAGATATAGGGTCCTATAGAAACCACAGCGTCCGAGCGCAATGACATCGTAGGTCCACACTGTACTGCAAACAAGGACTTGAACATACAATGAAAGAGACAAAAAACAACAGAAAGGTGGTGAAGACAGAGTTACCGACTTGGAACGGTCAGTAGGCAATAAGACCTACTGGTTAGCTTGAATCGATTTTATATGCGCACAATCCTCGCTATTATCCTGTCTTCAGCGCCCAAATAGACAAGACAGTGTAAACAAAACTACATAGAACTATGGAACAACATACAACATAACGGGTGGTGAAGACATGGTTACCGACTTGGAACGGTCAGTAGGCAATAAGGCCTACTGGTTAGCTTGAATCGATTTTATATGCGCACAATCCTCGCTATTATCCTGTCTTCAACGCCCAAATAAACAAGACAGTGTAAAGACACGATTTAAGACTAGCCAGATTGTTCTTATCTTGAGCTTTTCTAGGGCTGGCGTGGCGAAGTCGGTATTGCGGCGGATTTGTAACCGGAGGCCCCGGGTTCAATCCTCCGTGGTGCCACTGAGTTTCGTCGGTGTGTTCTTGGGCAAGATACTTTCCTCGTCAGTCGGATGGGGACGTAAACCGGGCGGTCCCGTGTATCGGTGTATCCTCCGAGTACGTTAAAGTATCATGGAATCTATTCGGTTCCCGGATTCCTATGTATCATTCCTCTCTCTCTGGAGCAGCTCTAAATAACCTATACTGGTTGATGAGCCGTTAAACAACATTCAACATCAATACCATAATAATTGTCTTGTCCTTTCTTTTGCTAAAGACTAAGAATTATAGCTGTGTATTTTTTTACGCGTGCAAAGAGACGAATAGAATATTTCAATTGGGAACTGAAACCGTGGTTCCTTAAATCAGACTGACCCGTAATAGTGGTGTCATCTTCAGCAGGTTTGAGTGTATATATAAATGGTGAATATAAAACAATGCATGATGACACAGTAATTAAGAGGTTGTAAGCGTAACAACCTACCAACTCCCCAGTAGCGTTATTATCACCAACCGACCCCACGTTGCTAATAAATATTGAAAATGGAAACAAACACAAACAAGAGAGAAAAGTAGCAGACTCGGTTTTGATGAGTATGTTCATGAGAGGTAATATAAGATGCAACACCTCTCACGCTCGCTATATTACCGGTTTACGTAGACGATCTCAAGAAGAGACGATATCACGAAAATGACAATCTCAAGTCATACAATTCGTGAACTTGATTTTGTGGATGAAACTTTCAGAATGTCTTAATTTGATAAATGTCGAACAGGAAGTGACGCATTCACAAAACACAGCCAATCAAAAACACTCATTTGAATCAAACAGCAATAATATAGATATATAATCATTTATGAAGAAAGTATATTCTATCACAAACATAAAAGGGTCGACAATAAGGTACCGTCTTAAATCGGTCAGTGGCAAAAAAAAAGCCAGTGAGCATTTACACAGGATTCTAGTGTGCTCGAAGTCTCACTCTTAACCTCATCTTCAGCCCAGCAAATCGGGACAGTGTAAATAAGGACAGCACCTCCAGGCTACAACCGCTAACAAACCAGGCAACATGTATAAGCAATATCAGTTAAACACAGAGATGATCTTGTAAATATAAATATAAAAACAAAAGCGAGGAAAGCTTACAGGAAATAACTCTGACTTGGAAGAGATACACGAGAACACGGTTCGAGAGCAATACACGAATGAAGACAAACATAAAACGTTCATCCCTTTTCTGGATTTCGCGATTTTGAGCAAAAGCTGAAATACAATATACAAATTCATGGAACATAATATTACTCTAAACATGACTAATCATAAACAAAGTTTCAATGTGCATAAATTTCAATGTGCATGTAATATATTTTATTTCTCAACCTTTTTTGAAAAGTTCAGTATGTTTTTTTACCAATAACACTTAACATATCATTCCATGTGAAACCTAATTGATGAAGGTACAGTATATAAAGTTGTCAAACAATATGGTTCGCATACAAGAGCTTGATTAATTGGTAAACAACTGTGCATCAATAATACATCTGAAACACACTGCAAACATTATTTTAATTAAGATTGCACTAAATGTTAGTTTAGAATGTGTTTGACGTGCCTCGAATGCTTTTTATCGAAAATGTTTACCAAAACCCTCAGCGGCCTTTTTTGCTAATGACTTTTCCAAGGCGGTAATCTTACTGTAATCCCTTTTCCAAGGCGGTAAAGTTACTGTCATCCTTTTTCCAAGACGGTAATCTTACTGTCATCCCATTTCCAAGGCGGTACTCTTGTTGTCATGCCTTTTATGTTTGTGGTGTCGCATACTTTGCTTCTATTTTCCTTGTAATTGTTGTTTGTTTTGTATGCGTGTTTCGACTGAATGCTGCATTTTCTGTTCGACTTTTATACTTGATTTTAATGAAATTTGTATATTATGGCGCTTCGCGTACATACTTGAAATGACATTACGTGGTCCGAGTATTAACTTTCATACCCATTCAACCCCTTCTCCAAGAAGGAAAATGGGGTTGGCTGAGGTATGAAAAAAAAAAAAAAAATTGCGGCTTAAAAAGTTTGCATATTGTAAAATTCAAATATTTAATAGATAATTTTAAACAGGTTATCGCATTTTGTCAGTAAAACATGTTTTAAAACGTGTTTTATTGTCGAAATATCCGTTATAAAATCCTGTTAAAGTAAAAATTTCCATCGCTTAATGAAATTAAGTTGGGACCACGTAATGATTCAACAGCAAATTGAAAACCTTTTAAAATGTGTTACCTAATAGCACTTAAACACCTATTTCAGACAAAACTGTCTCTAGGGGGAGGCGGTAAACGTAGAGTTAATAAAAATACATACATATGTTGCGGTTACATTTAGTAAGCATTTTGCAATTGTAAATCATGCATTATTCATATTTTTAAACGCGTTATCTTATTGAGCATATTTATTAGAGCAGACACATTTTCGACCTCATTAGGTTGACATTAACCAACATTATCATAATGTAATAGCACCCCGGAAAGGTTTCAGATGTTATTTAAATATTTCAACATGACGTTTACGACCCACTTAGATCGCTTCCAGTAACTGGGTTAGAGTTGAATGAAAACTAAATCAGAGTAACATAAATTTAGATATAACTGTTACAAATTAAAACTTCAATTATTTTGCCGATTATTTTCTAGCCATAAACACTTAAATTTAGAAATAAAACATGGTAGTCATATATAAACTAAATATTGAATTGAATTGGGGTTTTAAGGCGCACCAACACATGAAAAGGTTATATGGCGCCTAACAGGCATGAACATGCCAGGTTCACCTTCCATGTACATCGAGATAAAATATGGAAAATGGGCCTAGAACCTTCTCACCCTGAACTGCAGAGTTGCTGCAAATTCTATCGTAGAAACTCCATTTACGCTGGAGCCACGTTATTGTTTTTCTGCCACTGCTCTTTTGATGCGAGCGAGATAGCACCTGAAACAAACGCTATATACTACTCAAAATATGCTAAGGATAACCTTTTTGCTGTCTAAATGTCTTGCTGAAATAAATAACATTATTTTTAATTTACATGAAATTATTTAGGGCAGTGTATGGTCATGTGATCTCATGACTTGATTCAAATTGTGGAATTGTTGAAGTATCAATGAAATTAATATCGTTATTGTGAGTTAATTTCTTATAAAATTATATTTTAGAATAAAAGTGATCCTTAGCAAATGTTGAGTGGTATATATTAAACAAGTAGTAATAAAGATAATTTAAAACATCGTAATACATTACTCAAAAATAAACTTTCACAGTTTATTTCTGGCATTTTATTAACCAATTAAAAGCGAATATTAAAAGGAACCTTTACTGGATATTACAATATCCATCTCACTATTAAAACAGTATCTATATGTGTAGGAATGAGAACTAGGAACAATGACTTAAACATCGCTTGCTAAACAAATTCTTGCAACTTATATTAATCACTATTGATGGCTTCCTGGGTAGAACAAGTACTAAGCTATGTGGATTAATTATCCCTTGTTCAAGGATAAATAACATGGCCACGACGAGGATCGAACGCACGACCTCTTGATCTGGAGTCCGACGCTCTACCACTGGACCACGGTCTCCATGAACAATGACTGACTGGACCACGGTCTCCATGAACAATGACTGACTGGACTACGGTCTCCATGAACAATGACTGACTGGACCACGCTCTCCATGAACGATGACTGACTGGACCACGGTCTCCATGAACAATGACTGACTGGACCACGGTCTCCGTGAACAAGGACTGACTGGACCACGGTCTCCGTGAACAATGACTGACTGGACCACGGTCTCCATGAACAATGACTGACTGGACCACGGTCTCCATGAACAATGACTGACTGGACCACGCTCTCCATGAACGATGACTGACTGGACCACGGTCTCCATGAACGATGACTGACTGGACCACGCTCTCCATGAACGATGACTGACTGGACCACAGTCTCCATGAACAATGACTGACTGGACCACGCTCTCCATGAACAATGACCGACTGGACCACGCTCTCCATGTGCAATGACTCGTGGTCAATGACTGACCTGACCACGGTCTCCATGAACAATGACTGACTTGACCACGCTCTCCATGAGCAATGACTGATTGGACCACGCTCTCAATGTACAATGACTGACTGGACCACGATCTCCGTGAACAAGGACTGACTGGACCACGGTCTCCATGAACAATGACTGATTGGACCACTCTCTCCATGAACAATGACTGACTGGACCACGCTCTCCGTGAACAATGACTGACTGCACCATGCTCTCCATGAACAATGACTGACTGCACCACGTTCTTCATGAACAATGACTGCCGAACATCTCATTAACAGATTATAAACGATAATTAAACATCTCGTTATCAAAGAAGTGATAACCTTTGAATTATTTCGTTGATTCTAACTTTAGACTTCTAGGTGGGTTGGTGGCCGGGATGTTGTTTTTTTTATATTTTTCTTTGGAGTTTAAACATATGTTTACAGAAAGCAATCAATGACATTATTGAGGCGGCCCATGCCTTTAGTAGCATTTGACAATAATTAAGAATTATATGGTTAGTAACTTAGAATTTCAGCCGTATTTTGGCGAGTGTAAGACAATTGATAATGCGAGCCTCTGGCAAGTATTTATCACTTTTCGACACGAGCCAAAATACCACTGAAATTCTAAGTTACTAACCATGTAATCTTTTGCCCATGCAACTGTTTTAAATAACATAATTTACCTGAAAAGCAATGGAAATGTACGGTTTACGGCTGCTGCCGTCAAAATACAAATGGAGGATAGCTTGTCAGGGGAAGTAACTTTGGTAAAATATCGTTTTCGGCGTTTAAGTTTATTTGATATCGATAATAAACGCAAAATACTTTCTTTTGATAATGTATTGCATTTTTAAATTGATAAGCATTGACAATAGTGTGTATATTTGTAGTTTAAATGGCTGATTTCTGTTTTTTAAGTCATCGAATAATAGCGCGTGCAGCTACTAGCATAATACAGCGGTTGGGCGGAAAATGTGTGTGTGTGTGTGTGTGTGTGTGTGGCTCTAAGGTTCATAGCACCTCCGCCAACATACTCAATGAGCCTTAGGGCACACCGAAATGGGTACAATAGAATCTGGACTTAGGGTGGAAAATATTAGGTTAGATTTGTATAGTAGAAACATTAGTTGCATGATAAATCTTAATTATATATTTATGTTTCTTTTTCAGAAGAATTTCTTCAAGACTTAAACGACTATACAATAGTAATTCCATCACGTGTCAGCAGGGAAGGGGAACACCTGAGTTATACATTACACCCGGAGCATTCACTGCGCAGGCGCAGTGCGGATTTTCTCTCGCATCACGAAGATGATACTCTTCATTATAAAGTTCAGATTGAAAAGAAAATTCATATTTTACAACTAAATCCAAATTATAAATTGATTTCTCCTGGATTTGTGATAGAAAGAAAAAAGAACGTGTTCAAAAATGTGTCGGATTCCACGTTCACTCGTTTACACGAAGATCATAAAAATTGTCATTATCACGGAAAAGTAGTGAACCAGTCAGAAACTAAGGTGGCTGTAGGAGTCTGCAATGGGTTGGTAAGTAGACTTTTTGTTTAATATTATCCCCAAGACCGAACGATACTTTATGTGTATATCGTTATAATAGGACGACATTCAGATTGTATTGTACTTCACTATCTCTGTTTCAGAGTGTTATGCTGTACATTTAGATGTCTTTTTGATGTTCACAATTTTTAAATGTCAATATAGGCAGTTGAAATTGTTTTCTATAATTCTGTGGTATTCAGAAAGTTTGATATAGAAAGTGTCAATTAATGTATTTTAACAAAGAAACTGTTTTTAGTATATTTCGGTTAAAATCCTAATTAATGTGTTTTCTTTTGATTTCTTTGAGGTGACATAATTTTCCATTAGGCTTAATTTTGACGGCTGGCTTCCTGCTTTGATAACTGACATGTAATCAGTGTAACAAAAGAAGTGCAACCAAGATAAGTTCAGAGGAATGCCAAGTTGATTATTTAATGGCTTATTGTAGACATTTGGATAAACATAATTTCCTACATAAACAATAAAACTGTTAACACTCATTTCCTGACCAGGGGCTACATTTTCACAACCCCGCCTACCTGATAGGTTTTGTAACATGTATTTTTATTGGTCGAAGTTGTGTAGACCAAAGTCCTTTTTAAGATCTAATTTTTCAAGTAGAACATTAGTTTTTAAGTTTAAGGTTTGAGGAGTAGAGTTTTTAGTTTTAAGACAGAGGAATACCTCGTGCATTTGGATATCCATTTGAAGATTATTGAATAAGTTTATGTTTGGTGGTTCCAACATTGTGACCATTTGTTAAAGTGATATCTGGTTTTCCAGTGAAGCATTTACATTAAATACGTGGACATTTAAATATTAATTTAGAATATTATGTTTGGTGATTCCAACATTTGTGATTATATGTTTAAGTGATATTTGGTTTTCCATTTAGCTTTTACATTGAATAAGTGAACATACATTGAATAAGTGAACACTATATTTGTTATCGTTTTAAAAACATATACATATACTTAGAGGAACATTAAAATACAATATAGTTATAATTGGAACAAGTCTTCATCATTTATTTTATAAATCACACATTGTGCGGGCTCACAACAGCCGCATAATACATGGTGGAGAATCCGGGCAACGAATCATATGGACCTTTCACAATTCAAAAGCGAGTTAATATCTACCAATTCAAAATTCCCCAGTGACGAAATTTGGAATATCGGATTAATCATGAATAGGAACTACCGTGATGTGTGCTCAATGTGTGGGCTAGCACATATCTTTGGTTACTGTCGTGCCATCAACGCTACTTGCAATTTATGCCACCGGAAAGGACATTTTGCACGTGTGTGTAAAAGCAGGAAACACATTCAATCTTCTGTAAAATCTGAACGTGCGAAGCAGCGCGACAGAAGCCGAATGACAGCATTCATCAACAGAAAAACTTTCGAGTCTGTATTCCCTTTTCAAAGTGTGGAGAACCAATTCTTAATTGAAAACAGAACTAAACCAGCTATGCTAAATGAACGAAGTGCAGAAATTAACAGGATCAACGCCCAAAACAGTGCGTTATGTGAAGCAAATATTGGGCTTGGTGAACTGAATGAATTTCTAATCAAGGAACGCGATGGAATACGGGAGGAAATGAGTGATTACCAAGTGAAATGTAACACGTTATCAAGGGATCTTGAGGCAGAAAGAATTGTTATTCAGAATAAACAGCTGGAAATAACCAGACAGAATGAAACAATCCATGAACTTAATACAAACTCAAATAAATATATAACAGAATTAACATTAATAAGGGAAGAAGCGTATGAAATTTTGATATTAATCAAATCTCTAGAAAAGGAGTCAAGGATCAAGTATGAGAACGGTCCCTTGCACGAAAAACTTAATTGTCAGATTAATTTTCTTAAATTACGAAATGATTCCCTCTCACTTCAAGTAACCGGATGTGTCAATAACAGCACAAGACTAGAGAAAGAAATAGTCACACTGAAAGACACTATAAAATCAATGGAATATGAACTGGTCATGCCGCGCGAGGAAATATTTTATATGAACACACAAGAATTTTTGGAATTACAAACAAAAATAAAACTTGAGCGAAAAAGGGAAAATCTACAAGAAGAGCAAGACTGTGTACGAAACAATCCACCACGTCGAGACAGGGGTAGAGGAAATCATTCCAACACCAGTAAACCACGCGGGTTTAATGCACGTCGCAGATAATACATTGATGTCAACTGGAAAACGGACAATAAACAATAAGTGCTTTATTTTGAGAAAAAAAAAATAGTCTAAATAATTATTTGACATGGAAAACTGTGACTAACATTAACTACTTGGTGTATAATTACAACTTTCATGGGTATTGTGGATTGATGTTTTACCATTATTGATGACTTGAGACAGGTATCGGAATTTATTGTTTTATGAAAGCATGATACTTTTGGTACACTACGGTGTTTTCGGTATTTGTAATGTTACATAATTTATATATTTTCCATATTGGTCAACGGGAAATTTTATAACGGGTACATAACATGTTTCAAAATATCCTTGTTTGTTTATCTAATAATGAGTAATAGTGTATACATATATGCAATACTTTTTCAGTATATGAGCATAAACACTTTATAGGAATAAAGTAAATTTAGCGGAGGAGGTAGTGTTATGCTGTACATTTAGATGTCTTTTTGATGTTCACAATTTTTAAATGTCAATATAGGCAGTTGAAATTGTTTTCTATAATTCTGTGGTATTCAGAAAGTTTGATATAGAAAGTGTCAATTAATGTATTTTAACAAAGAAACTGTTTTTAGTATATTTCGGTTAAAATCCTAATTAATGTGTTTTCTTTTGATTTCTTTGAGGTGACATAATTTTCCATTAGGCTTAATTTTGACGGCTGGCTTCCTGCTTTGATAACTGACATGTAATCAGTGTAACAAAAGAAGTGCAACCAAGATAAGTTCAGAGGAATGCCAAGTTGATTATTTAATGGCTTATTGTAGACATTTGGATAAACATAATTTCCTACATAAACAATAAAACTGTTAACACTCATTTCCTGACCAGGGGCTACATTTTCACAACCCCGCCTACCTGATAGGTTTTGTAACATGTATTTTTATTGGTCGAAGTTGTGTAGACCAAAGTCCTTTTTAAGATCTAATTTTTCAAGTAGAACATTAGTTTTTAAGTTTAAGGTTTGAGGAGTAGAGTTTTTAGTTTTAAGACAGAGGAATACCTCGTGCATTTGGATATCCATTTGAAGATTATTGAATAAGTTTATGTTTGGTGGTTCCAACATTGTGACCATTTGTTAAAGTGATATCTGGTTTTCCAGTGAAGCATTTACATTAAATACGTGGACATTTAAATATTAATTTAGAATATTATGTTTGGTGATTCCAACATTTGTGATTATATGTTTAAGTGATATTTGGTTTTCCATTTAGCTTTTACATTGAATAAGTGAACATACATTGAATAAGTGAACACTATATTTGT
>JAWPHD010023946.1:0-20669 GCA_037043455.1 Cyrtodaria siliqua
GACAATATTATGGCAGTTTTCATAGACAATATATGGCAGTTTTCATAGGACAATATCTATGGCAGTTTCATAGACAATATTATGGCAGTTTTCATAGACAATATTGTGTCAGTTTTCATAGACAATATATGGCAGTTTTCATAGATAATATTATGTCAGTTTTCAATTATGGCAGTTTTCATAGATAATATTTGGCAGTTTTTATAGACAATATTATGTCAGTTTTCATAGACAATATTATGGCAGTTTTCATAGATAATATTATGTCAGTTTTCATAGACAATATTATGGCAGTTTTCTATTATGTCCGTTTTCATAGATAATATTATGGCAGTTTTCATAGACAATATTATGGCAGTTTTCACTAGATAATATTATGTCAGTTTTCTATTATGTCCGTTTTCATAGATAATATTATGGCAGTTTTCTTAGATAATATCTATGTCAGTTTTCTATTATGGCAGTTTTCATAGATAATATTATGTCAGTTTTCATAGATAATATTATGTCAGTTTTCATAGACAATATTATGTCAGTTTTCATAGACAATATTATGTCAGTTTTCATAGACAATATTATGTCAGTTTTCATAGACAATATTATGTCAGTTTTCATAGACAATATTATGTCAGTTTTCATAGATAATATTATGTCAGTTTTCATAGACAATATTATGGCAGTTTCATAGATAATATTATGGCAGTTTTGATAGATAATATTATGAAGTTTTCGATATGGCAGTTTTCATAGACAATATTATGCCAGTTTTCATAGACAATATTATGTCAGTTTTCATAGATAATATTATGGCAGTTTTCATAGACAATATTATGTCAGTTTTCATAGACAATATTATGGCAGTTTTCATAGAGAATATTATGGCAGTTTTCATAGACAATATTATGTCAGTTTTCATAGACAATATTATGGCAGTTTCATAGACAATATTATATCAGTTTTCTTAGACAATATTATGTCAGTTTTCATAGACAATATTATGGCAGTTTTCATAGACAATATTATGTCAGTTTTCATAGATAATATTATGGCAGTTTTCATAGACAATATTATGTCAGTTTTCATAGACAATATTATGTCGGTTTTCATAGACAATATTATGTCAGTTTTCATAGACAATATTATGTCAGTTTTCATAGACAATATTATGTCAGTTTTCATAGACAATATTATGGCAGTTTTCATAGACAATATTATGGCAGTTTTCATAGACAATATTATGGCAGTTTTCATAGACAATATTGTGTCAGTTTTCATAGACAATATTATGGCAATTTTCATAGATAATATTATGTCAGTTTTCAATTATGGCAGTTTTCATAGATAATATTATGGCAGTTTTCATAGACAATATTATGTCAGTTTTCATAGACAATATTATGGCAATTTTCATAGATAATATTATGTCAGTTTTCATAGACAATATTATGGCAGTTTTCTATTATGTCCGTTTTCATAGATAATATTATGGCAGTTTTCATAGACAATATTATGGCAGTTTTCATAGATAATATTATGTCAGTTTTCTATTATGTCCGTTTTCATAGATAATATTATGGCAGTTTTCATAGATAATATTATGTCAGTTTTCTATTATGGCAGTTTTCATAGATAATATTATGTCAGTTTTCATAGATAATATTATGTCAGTTTTCATAGACAATATTATGTCAGTTTTCATAGACAATATTATGGCAGTTTTCATAGACAATATTATGTCAGTTTTCATAGACAATATTATGTCAGTTTTCATAGACAATATTATGTCAGTTTTCATAGATAATATTATGTCAGTTTTCATAGACAATATTATGTCAGTTTTCATAGATAATATTATGTCAGTTTTCATAGATAATATTATGTCAGTTTTCATAGACAATATTATGGCAGTTTCATAGACAATATTATGGCAGTTTTCATAGACAATATTATGGCAGTTTTCATAGACAATATTATGGCAGTTTTCATAGATAATATTATGTCAGTTTTCATAGACAATATTATGGCAGTTTTCATAGATAATATTACGGCAGTTTTCTATTATGTCCGTTTTCATAGATAATATTATGGCAGTTTTCATAGACAATATTATGTCAGTTTTTATAGACAATATTATGTCAGTTTTCATAGACAATATTATGTCAGTTTTCATAGACAATATTATGGCAGTTTTCATAGACAATATTATGGCAGTTTTCATAGACAATATTATGGCAGTTTTCATAGACAAAATTATGGCAGTTTTCATAGACAATATTATGGCAGTTTTCATAGACAATATTATGGCAGTTTTCATAGACAATACTATGTCAGTTTTCATAGATAATATTATGTCAGTTTTCATAGACAATATTATGTCAGTTTTCATAGACAATATTATGGCAGTTTTCATAGACAATATTATGTCAGTTTTCATAGACAATATTATGTCAGTTTTCATAGACAATATTATGTCAGTTTTCGTAGATAATATTATGTCAGTTTTCATAGATAATATTATGTCAGTTTTCATAGATAATATTATGGCAGTTTTCTATTATGTCCGTTTTCATAGATAATATTATGGCAGTTTTCATAGATAATATTATGTCAGTTTTCTATTATGGCAGTTTTCATAGATAATATTATGGCAGTTTTCATAGACAATATTATGTCAGTTTTCATAGACAATATTATGTCAGTTTTCATAGACAATATTATGTCAGTTTTCATAGACAATATTATGTCAGTTTTCATAGACAATATTTTGTCAGTTTTCATAGATAATATTACGGCAGTTTTCATAGATAATATTATGGCAGTTTTCATAGACAATATTATGACAGTTTTCATAGACAATATTATGTCAGTTTTCATAGATAATATTATGGCAGTTTTCATAGACAATATTATGGCAGTTTTCATAGATAATATTATGTCAGTTTTCTATTATGTCCGTTTTCATAGATAATATTATGGCAGTTTTCATAGACAATATTATGTCAGTTTTCATAGACAATATTATGGCAGTTTTCATAGACAATATTATGGCAGTTTTCATAGACAATATTATGGCAGTTTTCATAGACAATATTATGTCAGTTTTCATAGACAATATTATGGCAGTTTTCATAGACAATATTATGTCAGTTTTCATAGATAATATTATGGCAGTTTTCATAGACAATATTATGGCAGTTTTCATAGACAATATTATGGCAGTTTTCATAGACAATATTATGGCAGTTTTCATAGACAATATTATGTCAGTTTTCATAGACAATATTATGGCAGTTTTCATAGATAATATTATGGCAGTTTTCATAGACAATATTATGGAAGTTTCCTATTATGGCAGTTTTCATAGATAATATTATGGCAGTTTTCATAGACAATATTATGTCAGTTTTCATAGACAATATTATGGCAGTTTTCATAGACAATATTATGTCAGTTTTCATAGACAATATTATGTCAGTTTTCATAGACAATATTATGTCAGTTTTCTTAGATAATATTATGGCAGTTTTCATAGACAATATTATGTCAGTTTTCATAGACAATATTATGTCAGTTTTCATAGATAATATTATTTCAGTTTTCATAGATAATATTATGTCAGTTTTCATAGACAATATTATGGCAGTTTTCTATTAAGGCAGTTTTCATAGATAATATTATGGCTGTTTTCATAGACAATATTATGTCAGTTTTCATAGACAATATTATGGCAGTTTTCATAGACAATATTATGTCAGTTTTCATAGACAATATTATGGCAGTTTTCATAGACAATATTATGTCAGTTTTCATAGATAATATTATGGCAGTTTTCATAGACAATATTATGTCAGTTTTCATAGACAATATTATGTCGGTTTTCATAGACAATATTATGTCAGTTTTCATAGACAATATTATGTCAGTTTTCATAGACAATATTATGGCAGTTTTCATAGACAATATTATGGCAGTTTTCATAGACAATATTATGGCAGTTTTCATTGACAATATTATGGCAGTTTTCATAGACAATATTGTGTCAGTTTTCATAGACAATATTATGGCAGTTTTCATAGATAATATTATGTCAGTTTTCAATTATGGCAGTTTTCATAGATAATATTATGGCAGTTTTCATAGACAATATTATGTCAGTTTTCATAGACAATATTATGGCAATTTTCATAGATAATATTATGTCAGTTTTCATAGACAATATTATGGCAGTTTTCTATTATGTCCGTTTTCATAGATAATATTGTGGCAGTTTTCATAGACAATATTATGGCAGTTTTCATAGATAATATTATGTCAGTTTTCTATTATGTCCGTTTTCATAGATAATATTATGGCAGTTTTCATAGATAATATTATGTCAGTTTTCTATTATGGCAGTTTTCATAGATAATATTATGTCAGTTTTCATAGATAATATTATGTCAGTTTTCATAGACAATATTATGTCAGTTTTCATAGACAATATTATGTCAGTTTTCATAGACAATATTATGTCAGTTTTCATAGACAATATTATGTCAGTTTTCATAGACAATATTATGTCAGTTTTCATAGATAATATTATGTCAGTTTTCATAGACAATATTATGGCAGTTTTCATAGATAATATTATGGCAGTTTTCATAGATAATATTATGGCAGTTTTCATAGATAATATTATGGCAGTTTTCATAGACAATATTATGGCAGTTTTCATAGACAATATTTTGTCAGTTTTCATAGATAATATTATGGCAGTTTTCATAGACAATATTATGTCAGTTTTCATAGATAATATTATGGCAGTTTTCTATTATGTCCGTTTTCATAGATAATATTATGGCAGTTTTCATAGATAATATTATGTCAGTTTTCTATTATGGCAGTTTTCATAGATAATATTATGGCAGTTTTCATAGATAATATTATGTCAGTTTTCATAGACAATATTATGTCAGTTTTCATAGACAATATTATGGCAGTTTTCATAGACAATATTATGTCAGTTTTCATAGATAATATTACGGCAGTTTTCATAGATAATATTATGTCAGTTTTCATAGACAATATTATGGCAGTTTTCATAGATAATATTATGTCAGTTTTCATAGACAATATTATGGCAGTTTTCATAGAGAATATTATGGCAGTTTTCATAGATAATATTATGTCAGTTTTCATAGACAATATTATGGCAGTTTCATAGACAATATTATGGCAGTTTTCATAGACAATATTATGGCAGTTTTCATAGACAATATTATGGCAGTTTTCATAGACAATATTATGGCAGTTTTCATAGACAATATTATGGCAGTTTTCATAGACAATATTATGGCAGTTTTCATAGACAATATTATGGCAGTTTTCATAGATAATATTATGGCAGTTTTCTATTATGTCCGTTTTCATAGACAATATTATGGCAGTTTTCATAGACAATATTATGGCAGTTTTCATAGACAATATTGTGTCAGTTTTCATAGACAATATTATGGCAGTTTTCATAGATAATATTATGTCAGTTTTCATAGACAATATTATGGCAGTTTTCATAGATAATATTATGGCAGTTTTCTATTATGTCCGTTTTCATAGATAATATTATGTCCGTTTTCATAGACAATATTATGTCAGTTTTTATAGACAATATTATGTCAGTTTTCATAGACAATATTATGTCAGTTTTCATAGACAATATTATGTCAGTTTTCATAGACAATATTATGGCAGTTTTCATAGATAATATTATGGCAGTTTTCATAGATAATATTATGGCAGTTTTCATAGACAATATTATGTCAGTTTTCAAAGACAATATTATGTCAGTTTTCATAGACAATATTATGGCAGTTTTCATAGACAATATTATGGCAGTTTTCATAGACAATATTATGTCAGTTTTCATAGACAATATTATGGCAGTTTTCATAGACAATATTATGTCAGTTTTCATAGACAATATTATGGCAGTTTTCATAGACAATATTATGTCAGTTTTCATAGATAATATTACGGCAGTTTTCATAGATAATATTATGTCAGTTTTCATAGATAATATTATGGCAGTTTTCATAGATAATATTATGTCAGTTTTCATAGACAATATTATGGCAGTTTTCATAGAGAATATTATGGCAGTTTTCATAGATAATATTATGTCAGTTTTCATAGACAATATTATGGCAGTTTCATAGACAATATTATGGCAGTTTTCATAGACAATATTATGGCAGTTTTCATAGACAATATTATGGCAGTTTTCATAGACAATATTATGGCAGTTTTCATAGACAATATTATGGCAGTTTTCATAGACAATATTATGGCAGTTTTCATAGACAATATTATGGCAGTTTTCATAGATAATATTATGGCAGTTTTCTATTATGTCCGTTTTCATAGACAATATTAGGGCAGTTTTCATAGACAATATTATGGCAGTTTTCATAGACAATATTGTGTCAGTTTTCATAGACAATATTATGGCAGTTTTCATAGATAATATTATGTCAGTTTTCATAGACAATATTATGGCAGTTTTCATAGATAATATTATGGCAGTTTTCTATTATGTCCGTTTTCATAGATAATATTATGGCAGTTTTCATAGACAATATTATGTCAGTTTTTATAGACAATATTATGTCAGTTTTCATAGACAATATTATGTCAGTTTTCATAGACAATATTATGTCAGTTTTCATAGACAATATTATGGCAGTTTTCATAGATAATATTATGGCAGTTTTCATAGATAATATTATGGCAGTTTTCATAGACAATATTATGTCAGTTTTCAAAGACAATATTATGTCAGTTTTCATAGACAATATTATGGCAGTTTTCATAGACAATATTATGGCAGTTTTCATAGACAATATTATGTCAGTTTTCATAGACAATATTATGGCAGTTTTCATAGACAATATTATGTCAGTTTTCATAGACAATATTATGGCAGTTTTCATAGACAATATTATGTCAGTTTTCATAGATAATATTATGGCAGTTTTCATAGACAATATTATGTCAGTTTTCATAGACAATATTATGTCAGTTTTCATAGATAATATTATTTCAGTTTTCATAGATAATATTATGTCAGTTTTCATAGACAATATTATGGCAGTTTTCTATTAAGGCAGTTTTCATAGATAATATTATGGCAGTTTTCATAGACAATATTATGTCAGTTTTCATAGACAATATTATGGCAGTTTTCATAGACAATATTATGTCAGTTTTCATAGACAATATTATGGCAGTTTTCATAGACAATATTATGTCAGTTTTCATAGATAATATTATGGCAGTTTTCATAGACAATATTATGTCAGTTTTCATAGACAATATTATGTCGGTTTTCATAGACAATATTATGTCAGTTTTCATAGACAATATTATGTCAGTTTTCATAGACAATATTATGGCAGTTTTCATAGACAATATTATGGCAGTTTTCATAGACAATATTATGGCAGTTTTCATAGACAATATTATGGCAGTTTTCATAGACAATATTGTGTCAGTTTTCATAGACAATATTATGGCAGTTTTCATAGATAATATTATGTCAGTTTTCAATTATGGCAGTTTTCATAGATAATATTATGGCAGTTTTCATAGACAATATTATGTCAGTTTTCATAGACAATATTATGGCAGTTTTCATAGATAATATTATGTCAGTTTTCATAGACAATATTATGGCAGTTTTCTATTATGTCCGTTTTCATAGATAATATTATGGCAGTTTTCATAGACAATATTATGGCAGTTTTCATAGATAATATTATGTCAGTTTTCTATTATGTCCGTTTTCATAGATAATATTATGGCAGTTTTCATAGATAATATTATGTCAGTTTTCTATTATGGCAGTTTTCATAGATAATATTATGTCAGTTTTCATAGATAATATTATGTCAGTTTTCATAGACAATATTATGTCAGTTTTCATAGACAATATTATGTCAGTTTTCATAGACAATATTATGTCAGTTTTCATAGACAATATTATGTCAGTTTTCATAGACAATATTATGTCAGTTTTCATAGATAATATTATGTCAGTTTTCATAGACAATATTATGGCAGTTTTCATAGATAATATTATGGCAGTTTTCATAGATAATATTATGGCAGTTTTCATAGATAATATTATGGCAGTTTTCATAGACAATATTATGGCAGTTTTCATAGACAATATTATGTCAGTTTTCATAGATAATATTATGGCAGTTTTCATAGACAATATTATGTCAGTTTTCATAGACAATATTATGGCAGTTTTCATAGAGAATATTATGGCAGTTTTCATAGACAATATTATGTCAGTTTTCATAGACAATATTATGGCAGTTTCATAGACAATATTATATCAGTTTTCTTAGACAATATTATGTCAGTTTTCATAGACAATATTATGGCAGTTTTCATAGACAATATTATGTCAGTTTTCATAGATAATATTATGGCAGTTTTCATAGACAATATTATGTCAGTTTTCATAGACAATATTATGTCGGTTTTCATAGACAATATTATGTCAGTTTTCATAGACAATATTATGTCAGTTTTCATAGACAATATTATGGCAGTTTTCATAGACAATATTATGGCAGTTTTCATAGACAATATTATGGCAGTTTTCATAGACAATATTATGGCAGTTTTCATAGACAATATTGTGTCAGTTTTCATAGACAATATTATGGCAATTTTCATAGATAATATTATGTCAGTTTTCAATTATGGCAGTTTTCATAGATAATATTATGGCAGTTTTCATAGACAATATTATGTCAGTTTTCATAGACAATATTATGGCAATTTTCATAGATAATATTATGTCAGTTTTCATAGACAATATTATGGCAGTTTTCTATTATGTCCGTTTTCATAGATAATATTATGGCAGTTTTCATAGACAATATTATGGCAGTTTTCATAGATAATATTATGTCAGTTTTCTATTATGTCCGTTTTCATAGATAATATTATGGCAGTTTTCATAGATAATATTATGTCAGTTTTCTATTATGGCAGTTTTCATAGATAATATTATGTCAGTTTTCATAGATAATATTATGTCAGTTTTCATAGACAATATTATGTCAGTTTTCATAGACAATATTATGGCAGTTTTCATAGACAATATTATGTCAGTTTTCATAGACAATATTATGTCAGTTTTCATAGACAATATTATGTCAGTTTTCATAGATAATATTATGTCAGTTTTCATAGACAATATTATGTCAGTTTTCATAGATAATATTATGTCAGTTTTCATAGATAATATTATGTCAGTTTTCATAGACAATATTATGGCAGTTTCATAGACAATATTATGGCAGTTTTCATAGACAATATTATGGCAGTTTTCATAGACAATATTATGGCAGTTTTCATAGATAATATTATGTCAGTTTTCATAGACAATATTATGGCAGTTTTCATAGATAATATTATGGCAGTTTTCTATTATGTCCGTTTTCATAGATAATATTATGGCAGTTTTCATAGACAATATTATGTCAGTTTTTATAGACAATATTATGTCAGTTTTCATAGACAATATTATGTCAGTTTTCATAGACAATATTATGGCAGTTTTCATAGACAATATTATGGCAGTTTTCATAGATAATATTATGGCAGTTTTCATAGATAATATTATGGCAGTTTTCATAGACAATATTATGTCAGTTTTCATAGACAATATTATGTCAGTTTTCATAGATAATATTATGGCAGTTTTCATAGACAATATTATGGCAGTTTTCATAGATAATATTATGTCAGTTTTCTATTATGTCCGTTTTCATAGATAATATTATGGCAGTTTTCATAGACAATATTATGTCAGTTTTCATAGACAATATTATGTCAGTTTTCATAGACAATATTATGGCAGTTTTCATAGACAATATTATGACAGTTTTCATAGACAATATTATGGAAGTTTTCATAGACAATATTATGGCAGTTTTCATAGACAATACTATGTCAGTTTTCATAGATAATATTATGTCAGTTTTCATAGACAATATTATGGCAGTTTTCATAGACAATATTATGTCAGTTTTCATAGACAATATTATGTCAGTTTTCATAGACAATATTATGTCAGTTTTCATAGACAATATTATGTCAGTTTTCATAGACAATATTATGTCAGTTTTCATAGATAATATTATGTCAGTTTTCATAGATAATATTATGGCAGTTTTCATAGATAATATTATGGCAGTTTTCTATTATGTCAATTTTCATAGATAATATTATGTCAGTTTTCATAGACAATATTATGTCAGTTTTCATAGACAATATAATGGCAGTTTTCATAGACAATATTATGTCAGTTTTCATAGACAATATTATGTCAGTTTTCATAGACAATATTATGTCAGTTTTCATAGATAACATTATGGCAGTTTTCATAGACAATATTATGGCAGTTTTCATAGACAATATTATGTCGGTTTTCATAGACAATATTATGTCAGTTTTCATAGACAATATTATGTCAGTTTTCATAGACAATATTATGGCAGTTTTCATAGACAATATTATGGCAGTTTTCAAAGATAACATTATGTCAGTTTTCATAGACAATATTATGGCAGTTTTCTATTATGTCCGTTTTCATAGATAATATTATGGCAGTTTTCATAGACAATATTATGGCAGTTTTCATAGATAATATTATGTCAGTTTTCTATTATGTCCGTTTTCATAGATAATATTATGGCAGTTTTAATAGACAATATTATGGCAGTTTTCAAAGATAATATTATGTCAGTTTTCATAGACAATATTATGGCAGTTTCTATTATGTCCGTTTTCATAGATAATATTATGGCAGTTTTCATAGACAATATTATGGCAGTTTTCATAGATAATATTATGTCAGTTTTCTATTATGTCCGTTTTCATAGATAATATTATGGCAGTTTTCATAGATAATATTATGTCAGTTTTCTATTATGGCAGTTTTCATAGATAATATTATGGCAGTTTTCATAGATAATATTATGTCAGTTTTCATAGACAATATTATGTCAGTTTTCATAGACAATATTATTGCAGTTTTCATAGACAATATTATGTCAGTTTTCATAGACAATATTATGGCAGTTTTCATAGAAAATATTATGGCAGTTTTCATAGATAATATTATGGCAGTTTTCATAGATAATATTATGGCAGTTTTCATAGACAATATTATGGCAGTTTTCATAGACAATATTATGTCAGTTTTCATAGATAATATTATGGCAGTTTTCATAGACAATATTATGGCAACTTTCATAGATAATATTATGTCAGTTTTCTATTATGTCCGTTTTCATAGATAATATTATGGCAGTTTTCATAGACAATATTATGTCAGTTTTTATAGACAATATTATGGCAGTTTTCATAGACAATATTATGTCAGTTTTCATAGACAATATTATGGCAGTTTTCATAGATAATATTATGTCAGTTTTCATAGACAATATTATGGCAGTTTTCAATTATGTCCGTTTTCATAGATAATATTATGGCAGTTTTCATAGATAATATTATGTCAGTTTTCATAGACAATATTATGTCAGTTTTCATAGATAATATTATGGCAGTTTTCATAGACAATATTATGGCAGTTTTCATGGATAATATTATGTCAGTTTTCTATTATGTCCGTTTTCATAGATAATATTATGGCAGTTTTCATAGACAATATTATGTCAGTTTTCATAGACAATATTATGGCAGTTTTCATAGACAATATTATGTCAGTTTTCATAGACAATATTATGGCAGTTTTCATAGACAATATTATGGCAGTTTTCATAGATAATATTATGGCAGTTTTCATAGATAATATTATGGCAGTTTTCATAGACAATATTATGTCAGTTTTCATAGACAATATTATGTCAGTTTTCATAGATAATATTATGGCAGTTTTCATAGACAATATTATGGCAGTTTTCATAGATAATATTATGTCAGTTTTCTATTATGTCCGTTTTCATAGATAATATTATGGCAGTTTTCATAGACAATATTATGTCAGTTTTCATAGACAATATTATGTCAGTTTTCATAGACAATATTATGGCAGTTTTCATAGACAATATTATGACAGTTTTCATAGACAATATTATGGAAGTTTTCATAGACAATATTATGGCAGTTTTCATAGACAATACTATGTCAGTTTTCATAGATAATATTATGTCAGTTTTCATAGACAATATTATGGCAGTTTTCATAGACAATATTATGTCAGTTTTCATAGACAATATTATGTCAGTTTTCATAGACAATATTATGTCAGTTTTCATAGACAATATTATGTCAGTTTTCATAGACAATATTATGTCAGTTTTCATAGATAATATTATGTCAGTTTTCATAGATAATATTATGGCAGTTTTCATAGATAATATTATGGCAGTTTTCTATTATGTCAATTTTCATAGATAATATTATGTCAGTTTTCATAGACAATATTATGTCAGTTTTCATAGACAATATAATGGCAGTTTTCATAGACAATATTATGTCAGTTTTCATAGACAATATTATGTCAGTTTTCATAGACAATATTATGTCAGTTTTCATAGATAACATTATGGCAGTTTTCATAGACAATATTATGGCAGTTTTCATAGACAATATTATGTCGGTTTTCATAGACAATATTATGTCAGTTTTCATAGACAATATTATGTCAGTTTTCATAGACAATATTATGGCAGTTTTCATAGACAATATTATGGCAGTTTTCAAAGATAACATTATGTCAGTTTTCATAGACAATATTATGGCAGTTTTCTATTATGTCCGTTTTCATAGATAATATTATGGCAGTTTTCATAGACAATATTATGGCAGTTTTCATAGATAATATTATGTCAGTTTTCTATTATGTCCGTTTTCATAGATAATATTATGGCAGTTTTAATAGACAATATTATGGCAGTTTTCAAAGATAATATTATGTCAGTTTTCATAGACAATATTATGGCAGTTTCTATTATGTCCGTTTTCATAGATAATATTATGGCAGTTTTCATAGACAATATTATGGCAGTTTTCATAGATAATATTATGTCAGTTTTCTATTATGTCCGTTTTCATAGATAATATTATGGCAGTTTTCATAGATAATATTATGTCAGTTTTCTATTATGGCAGTTTTCATAGATAATATTATGGCAGTTTTCATAGATAATATTATGTCAGTTTTCATAGACAATATTATGTCAGTTTTCATAGACAATATTATTGCAGTTTTCATAGACAATATTATGTCAGTTTTCATAGACAATATTATGGCAGTTTTCATAGAAAATATTATGGCAGTTTTCATAGATAATATTATGGCAGTTTTCATAGATAATATTATGGCAGTTTTCATAGACAATATTATGGCAGTTTTCATAGACAATATTATGTCAGTTTTCATAGATAATATTATGGCAGTTTTCATAGACAATATTATGGCAACTTTCATAGATAATATTATGTCAGTTTTCTATTATGTCCGTTTTCATAGATAATATTATGGCAGTTTTCATAGACAATATTATGTCAGTTTTTATAGACAATATTATGGCAGTTTTCATAGACAATATTATGTCAGTTTTCATAGACAATATTATGGCAGTTTTCATAGATAATATTATGTCAGTTTTCATAGACAATATTATGGCAGTTTTCAATTATGTCCGTTTTCATAGATAATATTATGGCAGTTTTCATAGATAATATTATGTCAGTTTTCATAGACAATATTATGTCAGTTTTCATAGATAATATTATGGCAGTTTTCATAGACAATATTATGGCAGTTTTCATAGATAATATTATGTCAGTTTTCTATTATGTCCGTTTTCATAGATAATATTATGGCAGTTTTCATAGACAATATTATGTCAGTTTTCATAGACAATATTATGGCAGTTTTCATAGACAATATTATGTCAGTTTTCATAGACAATATTATGGCAGTTTTCATAGACAATATTATGTCAGTTTTCATAGACAATATTATGGCAGTTTTCATAGACAATATTATGTCAGTTTTCATAGACAATATTATGGCAGTTTTCATAGACAATATTATGGCAGTTTTCATAGACAATATTATGGCAGTTTTCATAGACAATATTATGGCAGTTTTCATAGACAATATTATGGCAGTTTTCTATTATGGCAGTTTTCATAGATAATATTATGGCAGTTTTCATAGACAATATTATGCCAGTTTTCATAGACAATATTATGGCAGTTTTCATAGACAATATTATGTCAGTTTTCATAGACAATATTATGGCAGTTTTCATAGACAATATTATGTCAGTTTTCATATATAATATTATGGCAGTTTTCATAGACAATATTATGTCAGTTTTCATAGACAATATTATGTCGGTTATCATAGACAATATTATGTCAGTTTTCATAGACAATATTATGTCAGTTTTCATAGACAATATTATGGCAGTTTTCATAGACAATATTATGGCAGTTATCATAGACAATATTATGTCAGTTTTCATAGACAATATTATGTCAGTTTTCATAGACAATATTATGTCAGTTTTCATAGACAATATTATGGCAGTTTTCATAGATAATATTATGTCAGTTTTCATAGACAATATTATGGCAGTTTTCAATTATGTCCGTTTTCATAGATAATATTATGGCAGTTTTCATAGATAATATTATGTCAGTTTTCATAGACAATATTATGTCAGTTTTCATAGATAATATTATGGCAGTTTTCATAGACAATATTATGGCAGTTTTCATAGATAATATTATGTCAGTTTTCTATTATGTCCGTTTTCATAGATAATATTATGGCAGTTTTCATAGACAATATTATGTCAGTTTTCATAGACAATATTATGGCAGTTTTCATAGACAATATTATGTCAGTTTTCATAGACAATATTATGGCAGTTTTCATAGACAATATTATGTCAGTTTTCATAGACAATATTATGGCAGTTTTCATAGACAATATTATGTCAGTTTTCATAGACAATATTATGGCAGTTTTCATAGACAATATTATGGCAGTTTTCATAGACAATATTATGGCAGTTTTCATAGACAATATTATGGCAGTTTTCATAGACAATATTATGGCAGTTTTCTATTATGGCAGTTTTCATAGATAATATTATGGCAGTTTTCATAGACAATATTATGCCAGTTTTCATAGACAATATTATGGCAGTTTTCATAGACAATATTATGTCAGTTTTCATAGACAATATTATGGCAGTTTTCATAGACAATATTATGTCAGTTTTCATATATAATATTATGGCAGTTTTCATAGACAATATTATGTCAGTTTTCATAGACAATATTATGTCGGTTATCATAGACAATATTATGTCAGTTTTCATAGACAATATTATGTCAGTTTTCATAGACAATATTATGGCAGTTTTCATAGACAATATTATGGCAGTTTTCATAGACAATATTATGGCAGTTTTCATAGACAATATTATGGCAGTTTTCATAGACAATATTATGGCAGTTTTCATAGTTAATATTATGTCAGTTTTCAATTATGGCAGTTTTCATAGATAATATTATGGCAGTTTTCATAGACAATATTATGTCAGTTTTCATAGACAATATTATGGCAGTTTTCATAGATAATATTATGTCAGTTTTCATAGACAATATTATGGCAGTTTTCTATTATGTCCGTTTTCATAGATAATATTATGGCAGTTTTCATAGACAATATTATGGCAGTTTTCATAGATAATATTATGTCAGTTTTCTATTATGTCCGTTTTCATAGATAATATTATGGCAGTTTTCATAGATAATATTATGTCAGTTTTCTATTATGGCAGTTTTCATAGATAATATTATGGCAGTTTTCATAGATAATATTATGGCAGTTTTCATAGACAATATTATGTCAGTTTTCATAGACAATATTATGTCAGTTTTCATAGACAATATTATGTCAGTTTTCATAGAAAATATTATGGCAGTTTTCATAGATAATATTATGGCAGTTTTCATAGATAATATTATGGCAGTTTTCATAGACAATATTATGGCAGTTTTCATAGACAATATTATGGCAGTTTTCATAGATAATATTATGGCAGTTTTCATAGACAATATTATGGCAGTTTTCATAGATAATATTATGTCAGTTTTCTATTATGTCCGTTTTCATAGATAATATTATGGCAGTTTTCATAGACAATATTATGGCAGTTTTCAAAGATAATATTATGTCAGTTTTCATAGACAATATTATGGCAGTTTCTATTATGTCCGTTTTCATAGATAATATTATGGCAGTTTTCATAGACAATATTATGGCAGTTTTCATAGATAATATTATGTCAGTTTTCTATTATGTCCGTTTTCATAGATAATATTATGGCAGTTTTCATAGATAATATTATGTCAGTTTTCTATTATGGCAGTTTTCATAGATAATATTATGGCAGTTTTCATAGATAATATTATGTCAGTTTTCATAGACAATATTATGTCAGTTTTCATAGACAATATTATGGCAGTTTTCATAGACAATATTATGTCAGTTTTCATAGACAATATTATGTCAGTTTTCATAGAAAATATTATGGCAGTTTTCATAGATAATATTATGGCAGTTTTCATAGATAATATTATGGCAGTTTTCATAGACAATATTATGGCAGTTTTCATAGACAATATTATGGCAGTTTTCATAGATAATATTATGGCAGTTTTCACAGACAATATTATGGCAGTTTTCATAGATAATATTATGTCAGTTTTCTATTATGTCCGTTTTCATAGATAATATTATGGCAGTTTTCATAGACAATATTATGTCAGTTTTTATAGACAATATTATGGCAGTTTTCATAGACAATATTATGTCAGTTTTCATAGACAATATTATGGCAGTTTTCATAGATAATATTATGTCAGTTTTCATAGACAATATTATGGCAGTTTTCAATTATGTCCGTTTTCATAGATAATATTATGTCCGTTTTCATAGATAATATTATGTCAGTTTTCATAGACAATATTATGTCAGTTTTCATAGATAATATTATGGCAGTTTTCATAGACAATATTATGGCAGTTTTCATAGATAATATTATGTCAGTTTTCTATTATGTCCGTTTTCATAGATAATATTATGGCAGTTTTCATAGACAATATTATGTCAGTTTTCATAGACAATATTATGGCAGTTTTCATAGACAATATTATGGCAGTTTTCATAGACAATATTATGGCAGTTTTCATAGACAATATTATGTCAGTTTTCATAGACAATATTATGGCAGTTTTCATAGACAATATTATGTCAGTTTTCATAGATAATATTATGGCAGTTTTCATAGACAATATTATGGCAGTTTTCATAGACAATATTATGGCAGTTTTCATAGACAATATTATGGCAGTTTTCATAGACAATATTATGTCAGTTTTCATAGACAATATTATGGCAGTTTTCATAGATAATATTATGGCAGTTTTCATAGACAATATTATGGCAGTTTTCTATTATGGCAGTTTTCAAAGATAATATTATGGCAGTTTTCATAGACAATATTATGTCAGTTTTCATAGACAATATTATGGCAGTTTTCATAGACAATATTATGTCAGTTTTCTATTATGTCCGTTTTCATAGATAATATTATGGCAGTTTTCATAGACAATATTATGTCAGTTTTCATAGACAATATTATGGCAGTTTTCATAGACAATATTATGGCAGTTTTCATAGACAATATTATAGCAGTTTTCATAGACAATATTATGTCAGTTTTCATAGACAATATTATGGCAGTTTTCATAGACAATATTATGTCAGTTTTCATAGATAATATTATGGCAGTTTTCATAGACAATATTATGGCAGTTTTCATAGACAATATTATGGCAGTTTTCATAGACAATATTATGGCAGTTTTCATAGACAATATTATGTCAGTTTTCATAGACAATATTATGTCAGTTTTCATAGATAATATTATGGCAGTTTTCATAGACAATATTATGGCAGTTTTCTATTATGGCAGTTTTCAAAGATAATATTATGGCAGTTTTCATAGACAATATTATGTCAGTTTTCATAGACAATATTATGGCAGTTTTCATAGACAATATTATGTCAGTTTTCATAGACAATATTATGGCAGTTTTCATTGACAATATTATGTCAGTTTTCATAGATAATATTATGGCAGTTTTCATAGACAATATTATGTCAGTTTTCATAGACAATATTATGGCAGTTTCTATTATGTCCGTTTTCATAGATAATATTATGGCAGTTTTCATAGAAAATATTATGGCAGTTTTTATAGATAATATTATGTCAGTTTTCTATTATGTCCGTTTTCATAGATAATATTATGGCAGTTTTCATAGATAATATTATGTCAGTTTTCTATTATGGCAGTTTTCATAGATAATATTATGTCAGTTTTCATAGACAATATTATGTCAGTTTTCATAGACAATATTATGGCAGTTTTCATAGACAATATTATGTCAGTTTTCATAGACAATATTATGGCAGTTTTCATAGAAAATATTATGGCAGTTTTCATAGATAATATTATGGCAGTTTTCATAGATAATATTATGGCACTTTTCATAGACAATATTATGGCAGTTTTCATAGACAATATTATGTCAGTTTTCATAGATAATATTATGGCAGTTTTCATAGACAATATTATGGCAGTTTTCATAGATAATATTATGTCAGTTTTCTATTATGTCCGTTTTCATAGATAATATTATGGCAGTTTTCATAGACAATATTATGTCAGTTTTTATAGACAATATTATGGCAGTTTTCATAGACAATATTATGTCAGTTTTCATAGACAATATTATGGCAGTTTTCATAGATAATATTATGTCAGTTTTCATAGACAATATTATGGCAGTTTTCAATTATGTCCGTTTTCATAGATAATATTATGGCAGTTTTCATAGATAATATTATGTCAGTTTTCATAGACAATATTATGTCAGTTTTCATAGATATTATTATGGCAGTTTTCATAGACAATATTATGGCAGTTTTCATAGATAATATTATGTCAGTTTTCTATTATGTCAGTTTTCATAGATAATATTATGGCAGTTTTCATAGACAATATTATGTCAGTTTTCATAGATAATATTATGGCAGTTTTCATAGACAATATTATGGCAGTTTTCATAGACAATATTATGGCAGTTTTCATAGATAATATTATGTCAGTTTTCTATTATGTCCGTTTTCATAGATAATATTATGGCAGTTTTCATAGACAATATTATGTCAGTTTTCATAGACAATATTATGGCAGTTTTCATAGACAATATTATGGCAGTTTTCATAGACAATATTATGGCAGTTTTCATAGACAATATTATGTCAGTTTTCATAGACAATATTATGGCAGTTTTCATAGACAATATTATGTCAGTTTTCATAGATAATATTATGGCAGTTTTCATAGACAATATTATGGCAGTTTTCATAGACAATATTATGTCAGTTTTCATAGATAATATTATGGCAGTTTTCATAGACAATATTATGGCAGTTTTCATAGACAATATTATGGCAGTTTTCATAGACAATATTATGGCAGTTTTCATAGACAATATTATGTCAGTTTTCATAGACAATATTATGGCAGTTTTCATAGATAATATTATGGCAGTTTTCATAGACAATATTATGGCAGTTTTCTATTATGGCAGTTTTCATAGACAATATTATGTCAGTTTTCATAGACAATATTATGGCAGTTTTCATAGACAATATTATGGCAGTTTTCATAGATATTATTATGGCAGTTTTCATAGACAATATTATGGCAGTTTTCATAGATAATATTATGTCAGTTTTCTATTATGTCAGTTTTCATAGATAATATTATGGCAGTTTTCATAGACAATATTATGTCAGTTTTCATAGATAATATTATGGCAGTTTTCATAGACAATATTATGGCAGTTTTCATAGACAATATTATGGCAGTTTTCATAGATAATATTATGTCAGTTTTCTATTATGTCCGTTTTCATAGATAATATTATGGCAGTTTTCATAGACAATATTATGTCAGTTTTCATAGACAATATTATGGCAGATTTCATAGACAATATTATGGCAGTTTTCATAGACAATATTATGGCAGTTTTCATAGACAATATTATGTCAGTTTTCATAGACAATATTATGGCAGTTTTCATAGACAATATTATGTCAGTTTTCATAGATAATATTATGGCAGTTTTCATAGACAATATTATGGCAGTTTTCATAGACAATATTATGTCAGTTTTCATAGATAATATTATGGCAGTTTTCATAGACAATATTATGGCAGTTTTCATAGACAATATTATGGCAGTTTTCATAGACAATATTATGTCAGTTTTCATAGACAATATTATGGCAGTTTTCATAGATAATATTATGGCAGTTTTCATAGACAATATTATGGCAGTTTTCATAGACAATATTATGTCAGTTTTCATAGATAATATTATGGCAGTTTTCATAGACAATATTATGTCAGTTTTCATAGACAATATTATGGCAGTTTTCATAGACAATATTATGGCAGTTTTCATAGACAATATTA
>JAWPHD010023947.1:0-20666 GCA_037043455.1 Cyrtodaria siliqua
TCACTTCCACATTTGCTTTGTCATGTTGCGATGTACCACCCATGATACAACTATAAGCAAAGTTTGAAAGGACTAGTGCATACAGTTTGTGAGAAAATGACCTAAACGCAAAACTTGAATGTTGATGCCGCCGCCGCCTCCACTGGAAAAGCAACACCTATGTCTCTTTTTTTCTTCGAAAAGGCGAGACAAAAATCTTATTTTTAGCCATGGCGGCCATCTTGAATTTCCGGCCGCCCTGAAATTAGACATCAAGAGCAACATTCCTGTGAGGTTTCATGAAAATCCATCAAATAGTTACAAAGGAGTAATCGCTACAAGTTTTTACTATATAACTCTATGTAAACAAAGATGGTCGCTGGCAGCCATGTTTAACGTCAAATCAAAATAATTTTCGACAAGGTCCAACATCATGTCATGCTGATCATTTTAGTCCCATATCAATATCACTTAAAGTTTTCAAGAAGTAGTCGCTACAAACTTCTTTTTTAAAAATCTATTTTTAGCCTTGGTGGCCATCTTGGATTTCACATCAACGTGAATTTTTGCTAGGATCAACTAGACATCATGGACAACATTCCTGTAAAGATTCATGAAAATCCATCCAGAAGTTTCAGAGGAGTAGTCGCTACAAAAAAGTTTACGGACGGACGACGGATGCCGCACCACGGCATAAGCTCTGCTGATCTTTGAAGTTACGGGACATTACGGACAGAGCGATTCCTATATAGCCCCAATTTCACTTTTGAAGCGAGAGTATAATAAACTTTTTCAGAACTGCAGAACCAGAATGATGGTTATAACATTGTACCTTGTTTAGGACAGTACATTTTCAGCTGCACACACTTCTGAAAGCGACAATACTGGCATTGTACTCTGCTCTCTTTTGTGATAATGCAGTTTTTGTCTCGCAGGCATGCATACTTCAGTTTGTCTTGCTTGTAGGCCCTCATGTAAAATTTCTGAAATGACAATATATCTTGAAATTAGAGGGAAAGCTTTATTTCATTTAAAGACATGTATACATGTATGAAAAGAGTTATAAATATAGTAATAGCAGTAGCACAGAATTGCAACTTAATGCAAAGGTTGACCAAAAATATGCAAACTCTGAGTTCTTAATGCACAGGACTAAAATGGAGAGAATGGGTAAAGTGCTATATTTCTTTATATCTTTGTTGAATTAGGAGATAGTAAAACTTACAAAGGTCTACACAACTTATACACAATAGTATGTATACCTGGTGGCCAAATATATATTCAGATATTAAGAAATATCTTTCAAAAACAATGTTTACTTCTGACCCTCAAAACTATCAGCATCTTGTAAGTCAATAAGGAGTGCATAAACAGTGTCATGAAGATTTATTAAAAAGGATAGAGACCGAGACATCATTTTCGCCCCTTATACATGTTATATATTTTTCACTGATAAAAGGACAAATTCCCAATTGCAAAAAGTTTTTTCCCCCCAATTCTGGTGTAAAAGATTCCCAAATTAATTGAAAGCAATTTAAATTTTAAAATCGAAACAACGTTGTTGATGGAAAATTCTCTTTAAAGGTCATCAATTGTCATTTTACTGCTGCACTGCGCATATATCCACGGTAATGTGTTTGCAGAGCATTTTACTGCTGCACTGCGCATATATCCACGGTAATGTATTTGCAGAGCATTTTACTGCTGCACTGCACATATATCCACGGTAATGTGTTTGCAGAGCATTTTACTGCTGCACTGCGCATATATCCACGGTAATGTGTTTAGAGCATTTTACTGCTGCACTGCGCATATATCCACGGTAATGTGTTTGCAGAGCATTTTACTGCTGCACTGCGCATATATACACGGTAATGTGTTTGCAGAGCATTTTACTGCTGCACTGCGCATATATCCACGGTAATGTGTTTGCAGAGCATTTAAGCATACATTACTGCTTTTGTTTCCTAATTTAAAGCAAAACAATGCAAATTTTCCCAATTGAACGGGTACCGGTACCATTCCCAAAATGGTAAAGCAAATCACAGTCAGAAGTTTGAACTTTAGACTCTGAAAGTGATGAGCATTCAGAATATGCGAAGTTTTCTCACCTTACAGGCCTCACAAATAAAGGCACCACAGTAGAAGCCGGCTGCCACATCCCCACACACCTGACACACAATGTTCTCCATATGTTTCTTTTTTGATCCACCGCGCCGTGCCACAATTTTCTTCCTCTGCATTACCTGTCCACTACTTCCAACTGTCGACACCTGTAAAATATAACAGGAGGTCAATGACCCTGAAACCCTCTGATCATGACAAGAAAATAACAGGCGTTTGATACCCACACGAACAGTGATGTATAATGGAGTATGCAATATGCAACAACTGTAATTTTAATGTTGACAATAAAACTTTAATATTGACAATATAAACTTTAATGTTGACAATAAAACTTTAATGTTGACAATATAAACTTTAATGTTGACAATAAAACTTTGATGTTGACAATAAAACTTTAATGTTGACAATATAAACTTTAATGTTGACAATAAAACTTTAATGTTGACAATATAAACTTTAATGTTGACTATAAAACTTTGATGTTGACAATAAAACTTTAATGCTGACAATAAAACTTTGATGATGACAATAAAACTTGTGTTGATGTTGATCGTCATCTGCCACCGCCGTAGCCATTTTTTTTTAAACGACCAAGAGTTATCTGCCCTATGCCTGGAGGGCATGGTCACACTTGTATTGCTATGTCTCTTTAAGTTGTAGAAGTTTTCATTATATAACTCTATGTAAACAAAGATGGCCGCTGGCAGCCATGTTTAACGTTGCATCAAAATAATTTTCGATAAGGATCAACATCATTCCATACTGATCATTTTAGAAAAAGTCCTATGTCAATATCCCTTATAGTTTTCAAGAAGTACTCGCTACAAACTTGTTTTTTGAAAATCTATTTTTAGCTGTGGTGGCCATCTTGAATTTCCGACCAACCTGAAATGTTGCTAGGATCATTTAGACATCAAGAGCAACATTCCTGTGAAGTTTCATGGAAATCCGTAGAGTAGTTTCAGAGGAGTAGTCGCTACAAGTTTTTACTAAATAACTCTATGTAAACAAAGATGGCCGCTGCACAGCCATGTTTAACGTCGAATCAATACAATTTTCGACAAGGACCAACATCATGTCATGCTGATCATTTTAGAAAAAGTCCCATATCAATATCACTTCGAGTTTTCAAGAAGTAGTCACTACAAACTTGTTTTTTAAAAATCTATTTTTAGATTTGGTGGCCATCTTGCATTTCACATTAACATGATTTTTTGCTAGGATCAACTAGACTTCATAGGCAACATTTCTGTAAAGTTTCATGAAAATGCATTCAGTATTTTCAGAGGAGTAGTCGCTACAAAAAAAGTTTACGGACGGACAGACAAACGGACACCGCACCACAGCATAAGCTCTGCTGATCTCTGATCAGTAGAGCTAAAAATCAATTTTTAGCCGTAGTGGCCATCTTCAATTTCCGCCCGACCTGATATTTTGCTAGGATCAGTTAGACATCAAGAGCATCATTCCTGTGATCCGTCAAGTAGTTTCAGAGGAGTAGTCGCTACAAGTTTTTACTAGATAACTCTATCTGCCATGCAGATTGTTTTATTAAAAGTCCCATATCAATATCACTTACAGTTTTTAAGAGTAGTCGCTACAAACTTGTTTTTTAAAAATCCATTTTTAGCCGTATCGGCCATCTTGAATTTCTGGCAAACCTAAAATTTTGTTAGGAGCAACTAGACATCAAGAGAAACAGTCCTGTGAAGTTTCATGATATTTCTGTCAATTAGTTTCATAGGAGTAGTCGCTACAAGTTTTTACTATATAACTCTATACAAACAAAGATGGCCGCCGGCAGTCATGTTTAATGTCGAATTAAAATGATTTTCGATAAGGACCAACATCATGTGATGCTGATCATTTTAGAAAAATTCCCATATCAATATTACTTATTCAAGAAGTAGAACGCTACAAACTTAGTTTCAGAGGAGTAGTCGCTACAAGTTTTTACTATATAACTCTATGTAAACAAAAATGGCCGCTAAGCCATCTTTAATGTCGATCCAAAATAATTTTCAACAAGGATCATTTTAGAAAAAGTCCCATATCAATATCGCTTATAGTTTTCAAGAAGTAGTCGCAAAAAACTTACTTTTTAAAAATCTATTTTTAGCTGTGACGGCCATCTTGAATTTCCAGCCAACATGAAATTTTGCTACAATCAACTAGATATCAAGAGCAATATTCCAGCAAAGTTTCATGAAAATCCGTCAAGTACTTTCAGAGGAGTAGTCGCTACAAGCTTTTACTGTAGGTAAGCCTCCGAGGTGTAGTCGAATGTAGTTCCTATAATAAAAAGTAATCTCTCCTTTTTTGATGAAAACGGGCATTATAAGTAGGGGAAAACTGCCCATTTCTATTCGATTTTGTGGTTGTATGTATAAGAAGCGTATTAATAAGTTTTACTGGATCACTGATGAACATTTTCGAAATTTCGACTTTATGCTTACACTTTGTGAGCAATGAAAACAGTCAATCAATAAAAACAGCTGTACCCTTGACCTGTTTAGTAAACAAATAAGAACTTTCTTACATGTCTTGTGACCCCACCTTTTCTGGTGATTTTTCAAGTGGAAAATTAGTTTTCTTTATGAACATTACACTGCTGCATTATCCATATTTGAGTTGAATTTGCAGCAAATCATTAATATGTTGGTGTCTATGGGGAAAATAATTAGGTACCGACCATTTTGATTTCTGTGTGGGGCCTGGGATTTTTTTTGAAAAAATATTCTGGCCCTTGAATTGCTGAAAAAAAATATCCTGGCTCTGACTTGAAGGAAAAAAAAATAAACAGTCCCTCAAATTGTTGGAAAAAAATAATCTGGCTCTGAGTCCAATTAGAGGGAAAAAATCTGGCTCCATCTTCAGTCAGTAAGATAAATGTAGATCTACTTCATCAGCCACTGGATTCAACATGGATAAGTTTAACCACAATCTGGCTACATCCACAACTTCTGCTCAGAAGTTTATTGAAATCTCAAGTTGAAATGAGTTTTAGAAGACAGTGATAGTATTCATGGTTGTAATAAATGTGATCTGCATAGATCATGGTAGTAATACATGTGGTATACATTAGTCATGGCAGTTATAAATGTAGTATACACTGGCAATGGTGGCAGTAAATGTGTTGTATAAAGTGTTATAAAGTGATCATGGTAGTAATTTGGTATACAATGATTATGGTTATAATTAATGTGGTATACATAAGTCATGGTTGTTATAAGGCCATTATTTTTTGTTAATTTGTTTTACGAACCCTCCTACGACAAAACGTTGTTTTTTTTCCCCCTTCCTCCTACACCTAATATTGCAATCCTGTGAGGGTGACAGTGAACATTTGTCAACCTTCTAAGGCTATTTATTTTATTATACTGAAAAATATGTTTGAAAAAGACATTTGGTTCTGCTAAATTTTCCTTTGAAATACATGGTCACTTCTCTCTGTTCAAAATCTCAGTTCTCAGCACCTAGAAAACATTTTTTGGCGGATGGTTCTTTATGTTCTTTCGGAATCTTCAGCTGTGAACTCACGAGTAAACTTCAAATCATCCAGGGGTCGAATTTCACAAATTTAGCCACAAGCTAAAAATATCCAGTGACTAAAAAATCTACTAGCTAAAATCGGTTCTCACTAGCATTTTTATTCAAGTAATATCGGGATGTAAATTCTGTTGAATAACACATTAATTAACAATACGTAATATCAAATTTCCGTACTGATGATTGGCGGTCGCTTGCGTGGAACACTCGTACCATATCTCTGTGCAGACGTTATTGTTAATAACCTTCACCAGCTTAATATTCAGTTCTCTCTTCCATCGCGATACTGTTTTCAGTGACGCTGTGACGGCTAGTTTCTATCGGTGCCGTCGTTGTAACTGTCATACTATTTACTCCGCGTTCGCTCGACTCCATCTCGTCATTAAACAAAGTGATTTTGCGAGCAGACGAAAAATGATTCTGTCACGATAACTGATTGTGTAAAGTCCCGAGTTATCTTACCGGAAGTTGATATCGATTCATTACGCATAGACGCTTGCACTAGTCTTGTTTACTGGATAAGCGTCAAGCTGATACAGACTGCATTTACATATTTTCGTTTGACAATGAAGTTACGCAAATAATCATGTGGAACTGGAGAGAGGTTTGACTACATATTATGTCGTCGGACCATTTGTTGGTTCTGTCAGTCTTCGTGGGTTATATTCAATCAAGTGTGTGCTATTTATTTCTACTGGCAGAAAAAAGCAAGTGCTCGATATTTTCAGTAGCTATCTGAAAAATCAACTCGCATTTTGCGAGTCTGTAAGAGTGAAATTCGACCCCTGTCATCTTCAGAAAGTTGTGCAAACTGTGTCAGCCATTTTAGTAAATGTTCACTGATTTTCATTGGACATCCCAATACATAATTATAAACTTGCTTTGACTTCACAATCATAAGACAGTATTATACTGGGGTGACATTCCAAAAAAATACTATCATTCAGTGACTCACTCCACATTACAAGCGATATGCGATATTACAAAAATGGGAAAATAACAGTCTTTGAACATTATACATGGATGTTTGACATGAGGTATATTATTAATAAATATGGTATCAAGTAGTCATGGTAGTAATAAATGTAGTATGCATAGCTCATGGTAGTAATACATGGGGTATTCAGTGGTCATGGTAATAATGAACGGGGTATTCAGTGGTCATGGTAGTAATAAATGTGGTATTTAATCTTAGTAGTCATGGTAGTACTAAATGTGATATACTGTAACCATGGTAGTAATAAATGTGGTATTTAGTCTTAGTAGTCATGGTAGTACTAAATGTGATATACTGGTTAGTCTTAGTAGTCATGGTAGTACTAAATGTGATATACTGGTTACAGTATATCACATTTAGTACTACCATGACTACTAAGACTAAATACCACATTTATTACTACCATGTTACAGTATATCACATTTAGTACTACCATGACTACTAAGACTAAATACCACATTTATAACTACCATGACCACTGTATAATACAGTGGTCATGATAGTAATACTTGCAATATGCAGTGGCCATGGTAGTACTAAATGTGATATACCACATTTATTACTACCATGACCACTGTATAATACAGTGGTCATGATAGTAATACTTGCAATATGCAGTGGTCATGGTAGTACTAAATGTGATATACAGTGGTCATGATAGTAATACTTGCAATATGCAGTGGTCATGGTAGTACTAAATGTGATATACAGTGGTCATGATAGTAATACTTGCAATATGCAGTGGTCATGGTAGTAGAAAATGAGGTAAAGCAAAAGAGTAGCCATGACAGTTATAGATGTGATGTACTTTGGGCATGTTAGTAATCAATGTAGTATGCAGTGGTCATGATAGTATTACAATACAAGGGTCCTGGTACTTATGCGATGGACTTTGTGAATATCATCAACAAGTAAATGGACTTAAGAAGCAGCTTAAGCCACATGCAATGCCAGGTTACAGACAAAGCCATGGGCTATATGCCGGTGTAAATAAGAATGGTATGGAACATGGTAGTCATTGCCCAGTACAAAACGATCCCCTACCAAACAAAACATCCAATCAATTCATAATTCAGAAGAGCAAAAGGGGGCTGACATAGAAAGCAGACAAGTACAAGCATAACTAAATATTATAAAACACCAGCACATGAAGTTCTATCCACCAAATATGTAAAGATCCATATTAAACAAAAGAGCTGTCGAAAGGACAGCATTCTCCACTATTCAAGGTCAATTTTAAACAAGGTCACTGACACTTCTGTCTTACCAATCATGGTGCCAGTTCATTCACAAGGTCAATTCTTGATTGTGGAGGTTAATAGGAGGTGGCGACTGAGGTAGGGTGTAGGGGTGCGGGGTGGGGGTGGTCAGTGAACATATATACCAAATATCAAAGCAAGACCTTCAATACCCCAGAAAGAATATGAACTTGAAGAGGGTGGGGAGGGGAAGTGAAGTGTTACTGAATAGAGGAAAAAAAACAAAAAATAATATAATATTTTCATTGGAGATGGGGGTTGAGAGGAGGGTGTTGGGAAGGGGATGGAAGAGAACATGATGGATGCAGACATGGTAACTGAAGAATAGAATAAATATTTGTCTATCTGGGGAAGGTGTGGGGTTTATGGGGCTAATGATACATACAGGCTTGCCATTGTTATTGGATGTATGCAGTGGTTTCATTGAAATATATGAAGCTGCTTAAAAAACTTTAACTGAAACTATAAGTTGAAAAAGAAAATATCATCTGGCTATAATGAAATAAAAAGTTATGAAACATGATTGTGTCTGTAAGTGATGACACTTGTCAAGCTCCTTTGGCTGAGATATATGGCTAGTGGGTATTGAAATAAATGGACTTGCCAACAAATAAAATAAAAGCAATTCTAAGTCGAAAATTATAGGCTACATATTTTCTAAAATACAATACAGAAAATATTTATCCAGAAAAAGGCCATAATTTTGCTAAAATGCAATACAGAGTTATGGAACATGTGTCTGCTAGCATTCACGCTTTACTGAAGTTGTATTAATAATTAACAATCACCTATTGAAATAAAGGACTTGCCTAAAAACTTTAACCAGCATTTTGAAGTCAAACAAAAAAACATAACTTTGCTTAAATGCAATACAGAGTTAATATGGAACATGTGTCTACTAGTGCCCTTGATATTCCAAGCTTTACTGAAGTTTTGTTGATGTACAACTTTAAGTTGTTAAAATAAATGGACACTTTAACCAGAAATTCAAAGTAATAAAAAAAACATGCTTTTGCTTAAATGCCAAACAGAGTTATGGAACCTGTGTCTACCAGTGTCCTTGATGGTACTAATGACATATTTCAAGTTTCACTGACCAGTGGTTGCTGAAATAACAGGACTTGGCTAACAACTGAAAACCAACCTGACGACGCAGACATTGAGTAGATCTACAACAGCTCTTCTTATTCTACGAATAGTAAAACTTAAAAAAAAAAATATTCTGGCTTTCAAGTTCACGAAAAAAAAAAATCTGGCCAGTGTATTAGGCGGAAAAAAAATCCCGGCTTTCAAGAAATGAAAAAAAAATATTCCGGCTCAAAGGAAAATCCCAGGCCCCCTCCAGAGATCAAAATGGTCGGTCCCTTAGCTGCATAATTATGTCCAAAGCTGAATATTTTGTAAGAAAAGGTGTACAAAAGCTGCGTATTTATATTTAAGGCTGCGTATTTTTTAAGAAAGGTGTTTGATAGCTGCGTCTTTTATTTTACTTGCAAAAAAAGGATAATTACAAGAGCTGCGTTTTTTTGTAAATGCTTCGGAAAAGCTGTATCTTTAATTGTTAATTAATGATAATAAGATGTAAAAACAAAAATACGTAGGTTTAACGCAGCTTTAGGAAAGCTGCATCTTTTAGTTTGTTTTTTAAAACTTTTGTCAGTTTGTCTTTTTAAAGTGATATTGAAAATGTTAAACAATTCTAAAAGATTTAGGGGTAATTGGGGAGTCCTCTTTTATCTTTGACATAGACTGTCGCAGTGCTACACATAAATACAACCTTGATAAAAAATGTTTATTGATCCTGTAGGTGTTTTAAAAGGTGGTGAATTTGGACCATAATTTATTAGCTATCAAACTGTATGCATTCCACTGTCAATTTAATTCTGTGTATAAACTTCTGGTACAAAATTACCTACCTCAGACCATTGGATGATGGACTCAGAATTCACTGTAAAATGATAATCTCATTATAGCAAGGTCACTCAAGTGAGCAAGTTATGTTTTAACAAAATGAATATTTCTTTGATCAGTATCAATGCAGATGTTTGGCAATCAACTTGTTAAATTTTATGTAAACAAGAGGGCTAAATTCAGCCTCTGAATCACTCGCCTAATATAATCTTCGAAAAGATTATAAAAAAAAAGTCAAACAAGCTTATAATTTCATATAAGAGTTAGATCAACAAATTCCCACACTCACATTAAAGTGTTCTGGCCAGTAAGAGTATAGATGGGTATAGGGTGGGGATCTCAAAAGTTTCCAAGTTATGGCACAGGAACATGTGACCCCACGGGTGGGGATAGACCCTAGGGAAGATTCCGGTAGAGGTCATCCTCTCATCACAGGCAGTGCACCTATAAAGTTTCATGATATTTGACTCAAGGGGAGAGGAGTTAAAGGGGTTGATGCACTATTTTCGAACAGGATTTATTTAAAAGGACTTTGAGAAACTTGGAAAAAGCTGAAAGAATTTTCAAAATGTCATGAAAAATAAAGGAGATGTGACCTATTGAAAATTTGCAAAGAACATAACTCCTTTACTTTTCATGGCATATTGATAATTTTTTCAGCTTTTTTCATGTTTTTCAGAGCCCTTTAAAATAAGCTGTGTTTGAAAATAGTGCATCAACCCCTTTAAGGTGCTGACAAGGTTTGTCATTATCGGTTCCTGGTGACCTTGACCATTGACCTACTGACCTAAATATCAATAGGGGTCATCCTCTCACCACAAGCAGTTCAACTATGAAATTTCATTAGATTTGTCTCAGGGGGAGAGGAGTTATAATGCAGACAAGGTTTTCATTATTGGCTCCCAGTGACCTTGACCTACTGACCTCAATATCAATATCTTGAATTTCCGGCCGACCTGAAATTTTTCTAGGATCAATTAGACATCAAGAGCAACATTCCTGTGAAGTTTCATGAAAATCCGTCAAGTAGTTTCACAGGAATAGTCGCTACAAGTTTTCACTATATAACTCTATGTAAACAAAGATGGCCGCTGACAGCCATGTTTACCGTCGAATCAAAATAATGTTTGACTCTGATAACCATCATGTCATGCTGATCATTTTACAAAAAGTCCCATATCAATATCACTTATAGTTTTCAAGATGTAGTCGCTACAATCTTCTTTTTTAAAAAATCTAATTTTAGCTGTGGTGGCCATCTTGAATTTCTGGCCGATCTGAAATTTTGCTAGGATCAATTAAACATTAAGAGCAACATTCCTGTAAAGTTTCATGAAAATCTGCCAAGTAGTTTCAAAGGATTAGTCGCTACAAGTTTTTACTATATAACTGTATGTAAACAAAGATGGCCGCTGGCAGCCATGTTTAACGTTGAATCAAAACAATTTTTGACAAGGATCAACATCATGTCATGCTGATCATTTTACAAAAAGTCCAATATCAATATCACTTATAGTTTTCAAGTAGTAGTCCCTACAAACTTGTATTTTGAAAATCTATTTTTAGCCATGGCAGCCATCTTGAATTACCGGGCGACATGACATTTTGCTAGGATCAATTAGACATCAAGAGCAACATTCCTGTGAAGTTTCATGAAAATCCGTCAAGTAGTTTCAGAGGAGTAGTCGCTACAAGTTTTCATCATATAACTCTATGTAAACAAAGATGGCCACTGGCAGCCATGTTTAACGTCAAATCAAAATAATGTTTGACTCTGATAACCATCATGTCATGCTGATCATTTTCCAAAAAGTTCCATATCAATATCACTTATAGTTTTCAAGACGTAGTTGCTACAAACTTCTTTTTTAAAAATCTATTTTTAGCTGTGGCGGCCATCTTGAATTTCTGGCCGATCTGAAATTTTGCTAGGATCAATTAGACATTAAGAGCAACATTCCTGTAAAGTTTCATGAAAATCTGTCAAGTAGTTTCAAAGGAGTAGTCGCTACAAGTTTTTACTATATAACTGTATGTAAACAAAGATGGCCGCTGGCAGCCATGTTTAACGTTGAATCAAAACGATTTTTGACAAGGACCAACATCATGTCATGCTGATCATTTTAGAAAAAGTCCCATATCAATATCACTTATAGTTTTCATGAAGAAGTCGCTACAAACTTGTTTTTTAAAAACCTATTTTTAGATCTGGCGGCCATCTTGGATTTCACATCAACATGAATTTTTGCTAGGATCAACTAGACTTCATGGGCAACATTTCTGTAAAGTTTCATGAAAATCCATTCAGTAGTTTCAGAGGAGAAGTCGCTACAAAAAAAAGTTTACGGACAGACAGACGGACGGACAGACGGACGGACGACGCACCACGGCATAAGCTCTGCTGATCTCTGATCAGTAGAGCTAACAAGAGCTGTCGGAGAACAGCGCAGCTCGACTATTCGATTTTTCAGAGAATAATAAATTTATAGCTAGTATATACCATCAGAAGACAAGGCTACAACAATGTGGGGTGGGATTGGGAGCACAACATAACTATGTGTAAGAACTGACCAAAACTAGACAGAAATATGGACATTAAGAGCAACATTCCTGTGAAGTTTCATGAAAATCCGTCAAGTAGTTTCAGAGAAGTAGTCGCTACAAGTTTTCATTATATAACTCTATGTAAACAAAGATAGCCGCTGGCAGCCATGTTAAACGTCAAATCAAAACAATTTTCGACAAGAACCAACATCATGTCATACTGATCATTTTAGAAAAAGTCCCATATCAATATCTCTTATTGTTTTGAAGAAATAGTCGCTACAAACATATTTATTTTAAATCTATTTTTAGCTGTGGCGACCATCTTGAATTTCCGGCCGGCCTGAAATTTTTCTAGGATCAACTAGACATCAAGAGCAACATTCCTGTGAAGTTTCATGAACATCCGTCAAGTAGTTCCAGAGGAGTAGTCGCTACAAGTTTTTACTATATAACTCTATGTAACCAAAGATGGCCACTGGCAGCCATGTTTAACGTCGAATCAAAATAATTTTCCACAAGGATCAACATCATGTCATGCTGATCATTTTAGAAAAAGTCCCATATCAATATCACTTATAGTTTTCAAGAAGTAGTCGCTACAAACTTATTTTTTAAAAATCTATTTTTAGCTGTGACGGCCATTTTGAATTTCTGGCAGATCTGAAATTTTGCTAGGATCAATTAGACATCAAGAGCAATATTCCTGTGAAGTTTCATGACAATCCGCCAAGTAGTTTCAGAGGAGTAGTCGCTACAAGTGTTTACTATATAACTCTATGTAAACAAAGATGGCCGCTGGCAGCCATGTTTAATATTGAATCAAAACGATTTTTGACAAGGATCAACATCATGTCATGCTGATCATTTTAGAAAAAGTCCCATATCAATATCACTTATAGTTTTCAAGAAGTAGTCGCTACAAACTTGTATTTTTAAAACTCTATTTTTAGCTTTGGCGGCCATCTTGGATTTAACATCAACATGAATTTTCGCTAGGATCAACAAGACTTTATGGGCAACATTTCTGTTAAGTTTCATGAATATCCATCCAGTAGTTTCAGAGGAGTTGTCGCTACAAATAAAAGTTGACGGACAGACGAACGGACGACGGACGCCGCACCACGGCATAAGCTCTGCTGATCTCTGATCAGTCGAGCTAACAAGAGGTCAATGACCTTGAAGCTCTACTGATTGATTTTGATTCCAGGAAGTAGTCGCTACAAACTTGTTTTTTGAAAAATTATTTTTAGCCGTGGCGGCCATCCTGAATTTCCGGCCGACCTGAAATTTTGCTAGGATCAATTAGACATCAAGAGCAACATTCCTGTGAAGTTTCATGAAAATCCGTCCAGTAGTTTCAGAGGAGTAGTCGCTACAAGTTTTCATTATATAACTCTATGTAAACAAAGATGGCCGCTGACAGCCATGTTTAACATTGAATCAAACAACTTTTTGACAAGGACCAACATCATGTCATGCTGATCATTTTAGAAAAAGTCCCATATCAATATCACTTATAGTTTTCAAGAAGTAGTCGCTACAAACTTGTATTTTGAAAATCTATTTTTAGCCATGGTGGCCATCTGGAATTTCCGGCCGACCTGAAATTTTGCTCGGATCAATAAGACATTAAGAGCAACATTCCTGTTAAGTTTCATGAAAATCCGTCCAGTAGTTTCAGAGGAGTAGTCGCTACAAGTTTTCATAATATAACTCTATGTAAACAAAGATGGCTGCTGGCAGCCATGTTTAACGTCGAATCAAAACGATTTTCGACAAGGACCAACATCATGTCATGCTGATCATTTTAGAAAAAGTCCCATATCAATATCACTTAGAGTTTTCAAGAAGTAGTCGCTACAACTTGTATTTTAAAAATCTATTTTTAGCTTTGGCGGCTATCTTTTGCTAGGATCAACTAGACTTCATGGGCAATATTTCTGTAAAGTTTCATGAATATCCATCTAGTAGTTTCAGAGGAGTAGTCGCTACAAATAAAAGTTTACGGACAGACGGACAGACGGACGACTAACGCCGCACCACGGCATAAGCTCTGCTGATCTCTGATCAGTCGAGCTAAAAATCAAAGGACTGAAGGTCCTGAGAGTCGCCAAGATTGAACAGTGTCTGTCTTCTTGGTGAGGTTAAAGGTTATGTTAAATTGTACAGGTGTGGCATATTAAAATGAAATGTTGCTGCTTTGAACATGAGATTTTTTTGTACTGGAGTAAGCAAGCTGATGCAAAGGACAGTACTAGCACTTTTGCCAAAACGATAATAATCAGACGCCGACTTGGTGAAACTTGAGCAAAACTTGGAGCCAAATTTTTAAACAGGTTTTATTAGACTATCAGGGCCTCCTCTGGCTATATTTTTCTTTTTGTCACCACTTTCTACAAGTTAAAGAATTAGGAGCCTACTCTATACTGCATTTAAAAGTAGGATTCCAGGAACTCATTACACCTTAAATAATGAATAGAAATATACTTTCTATCTGTAACTATACATATATATTTATTTTTTTCCACCAACATTTATTTGTAAAGAACAGTTTTTCTTATTTGATTATGAAAAAAAAAAAAAAAATATCAGAAATTATGTACCATCCAAACTACTACTATGACACCGCTCTTTTACAGCCCGAAAATTTCACAAACATTCAATCGAGCCCCGGGCATCGGGCTATCCTACTTTTCGAGCTCTGTATGTTCCAATAGATTTCCTGTTGATACACTGTTTATTGAATTCCAGCAAGGAAATAAACACTACATGGGTAAATGAAATGAATTAATATTAAAGAGATGTTCGACATCCGGGTAACTACGCTATTGAAACTTTCCATTCATAAAATATTTATGCATGTATTATTGCGCATAGTATTTCAGTACATTTTCAAGAAAGACACGTATATACTGTATACAATGACAATTATTCACAATCAGTAGTTATATTATTCGGTATATATAACGTTCATGTCCTTTAAGTTATACTTGAGGCAGTTAAAGGAACTACATTCTCGAAGTGCATTCTCGAAGTGCGTTAAGCTCCTCGTCCGAAAATTGGTGTATTAATGCGCATAATATTTCGGTAAATCTACAAAAAAAGACACATTTATACTGTATACAATTACAATTATTTCATTATTTCACAAACAGTAGTTATATTACTCGGTATACATAACGTTCATGTCAGTCACCTTATCAAATTAAGTTGCATTTGAGGCAGTTAAAGAGGACTACATTCCCGAAAACGGTAAAGCTCCTCAACCAAAAAGTCCAAATTCAGAAATTGCAGTATTCACGATTCCAAAGATTCAAAAATCACCCAAAAAGTCATTTAATAACATTTTAAAACTTTTCTAAAAAAAAAATTCTTCTATTATATTGTATTGTATACAATATAATATATGAAAAAATATATTTTTTTATTAAATGTACATAATATAATACATGAATTTTTTTTTTTTTTAGGAAAGTTTAAAAATGTTATTAAATGACTTTTTGGATGATTTTTTTTTTTGGGAGGGGTGGTGGTGGGGGAGGGTGACCAAATTACGCGCCAAATACCTGTGCTTCTGTGTATTGGGTGAATACAAATAAAACAAGAGCTGTCAGAGAACAGCGCAGCTCGACTATTCGATTTTTCAGAGAATAATAAATTATATAGCTAGTATATACCATCAGAAAACAGGGCTAAAAAATGGGGTTGGGGAATGAGGCTTGTACAGAAACTCGGGCCGATATAAAATTATGTAAAATTTTATTATTTTTATCTGTTTTAATCCAAAATTGCCGTCATTTTAAAGAAATTTGGGGTCGACCATAGCTAAGTGTAAGAATTGACCAAAACAACACAGAAATATGGGAGAGGCAGTGGTGACGGGGGATAGGCAACATATATGTGTAAGTAAGAATTGACCAAAACATAGCAACATAGCTATGTGTAAGAATTGACAAAAACAACACAGAAATATGTAAAAGAAAATCGAGTTTTGAGTGAGGGGGTGGTGGGGGTGCGGGGGAAAGGCAGGGGGCAACATTTATGTGGAAGAAGCTATGTGTAAGAATTGACAAAAACAACATAGAAATATGTAAACAAGAAATCCGTGGCTTCACATGTCTCGCCTAACGTGGGCTGGACTTAAAAATAAAAAGGTCAATGATCTTAAATGAAAGTTTGTAAACATTTTAGTAACTAAAAACAATTGAGTTTGCCATTTGCTGAGATGACATTTAAGTGCATTTGTTTAAAAACAAAATGCCATTCTATTAAAAACAAGAGGTCCAAGAGGGCCTGTGGATGCTCTACTTGCTAAAACGGCTCTTATATCAAGGGTTGTAGACATAAAATTCCCATCAGTAGTTTTTTTAAAACATTGCAAAAACAACAGGGATAGGATGGCCTTAGATCGCTCACCTGGTAATCATGGGCAGTAAGTCTCCTGTATCTAGTCTGGCATGGGCATTTTTTAATTTGTCCCACTTTCATCTATGAATGAAATTTCATAACAAGAGGTCAATGACCTTGAAGCTCTACTGATAGATTTTGATAGCTAGATCAGCATTCCTGTCAAGTTTCATAAAAATCTGTCAAGTAGTTTCGGAGGAGTAATCGCTACAAGTTGAAGTTTTTACTATATAACTCTAGGTAAACAAAGATGGCCACTGGAAGCCATGTTTAATGTCGAATCAAAATAATTTTCGACAAGGATCAACATCTTGTCATGGTGATCATTTCAGAAAAAGTCCCATATCAACATCACTTACAGTTTTCAAGAAGTAGTTGCTACAAACTTGTTTTTTAAACATCTATGTTTAGCCATGGTGGCCATCTTGAATTTCCGTCCCACCTGAAATTGTGCTAGGATCAACTAGACATCAAGAGCAACATTCCTGTGAAGTTTCATGAAAACCCGACAAGTAGTTTCAGAGGAGTAGCCGCTACAAATGTTTACTATACAAACTCTATGTAAACAAAGATGGCCACTGGCGCCCATTTTTAATGTCGAATCAATATAATTTTCGTCAAGGATCAACATCATGTCATGCTGATCATTTTAGAAAAAGTCCCATATCAATGTGTTACAGTTTTCAAGAAGGAGTCGCTACAAACTTTTTTTTAAAAATCTGTTTTTAGCCATGGCGGCCATCTTGAATTTCCGTCCGACTAAAAAAAATCTGGGATCAATAAGACATCAAGAGCAACATTCCTGTGAAGTTTCATAAAAATTCGTCAAGTAGTTTCAGAGGAATAGTCACTACAAGTTTTTACTATATAAATATATGTAAATAAAGATGGCCGCTAGCGGCCATGTTTAAAGTCGCATCAACATAAATTTCGACAAGGATCAACATCATGTCATGCTGATCATTTTAGAAAACGTCCCATATCAATATCACTTACAGTTTTCAAGAAGTAGTCGCTACAAAGGTGTAGTGCATACAGTTTGTGAAAAAGTGACCTAAACGCAAAAGTTGAACCTTTGCTTGGAGGGTCAAGGTCACTTCCACATTTGCTTTGTCACGTTGCCATGTACCACCCAAGATACAACTATAAGCAAAGTTTGGAAGGTCTAGTGCATACAGTTTGTAAAAAAGTGACCTAAACGCAAAAGTCGAACCTAAAAATTAGTAAGTTATCTGCCCTTTACTTGGACGGTCAAGGTCACTTCCACAATTGCTTTGTCACGTTCCCATGTACCACCCAAGATACAACTATAAGCAAAGTTTGAAAGGTCTAGTGCATACAGTTTGTGAAAAAGTGACCTAAACACAAAAGTTGAACCTAAAAATTAGTAAGTTATCTGCCCTTTGCTTGGAGGGTCAAGGTCACTTCCACATTTGCTTTGTCACAGTTTGTGAGAAAATGACCTAAACGCAAAACTTGAATGTTGACGCCGCCGCCACCGGAAAAGCAACACCTATGTCTCTTTTTTTCTTCAAAAAGGCGAGACAAAAAATCAGAATTAAATAAAAATATTCCAGTTTCGAGTGTGGGGGTGTGTGTGGGGGGGTTAGGGGGTGGAACATGTGTAAGAATTGACCAAAACAACACAGAAATATGTAAAATAAAAGATATTATTAAAAATAAATCTATTTCGAGTGCGTGTGTTTGAGGTGGGGAGAGGCAGGGGGTGTGGGGGAGGGGCAACATATATGTGTAATTGACCAAAACAACACAGAAATATGTGAAAAAATAAAAATGAAATAAAAATTTTCCAATTTTGAGTGTGGGGGGCATGGAACATGGCTATGTGTAAGAATTGACCAAAACAACACACAAATATGTAAAAGAAAATTTAAAAAATCGAGTTTCGAGTGGGTGGATTGGGATGTGGGGGGGGGGGGGGGGGGGGGGGGAAGGGGGAGGGCGGAAACAATATGTGTAAGAAGCTATGTACAAATTGACCAAAACAACACAGAAATATGTAACAAAATAAAAAAATGAAATTATTCGAGTTTCAAGTGGAGGTTGGGTGGGGGCGAGGGGAGGCGGGGGTGGGGAAGGGGGCAACAATATGTGTATTATGTGTAAGAAATGACTGAAACAACACAGAAATATGAAAATAATAATAATAATAATAATAAAATAGAAGGGGGGGGGGGGGGGGGGGGGGGGGGGGGGGGAGAAGGCAGGGTGGAGGGGGGAGCCCATGCCCCAATATGGGTGAAGTATGAATAATATTCATAATGCTGTAAGGAAACCAAATCCCAAATTTAGTTCAGCTAGGACAATCAGAATTTGGGTTCCATGAAAGCCCAGGGGTTACATGAACCAAAACTGCTTACGCAGCCCTTAAGATAATGCTATAAGGAAGCTAATGGCCAAATTTTGTTGTGCTAGGATAAGAAATGTAAGAGATATAGACTTGTAATCACAGCTTACACGCAACATTTGATGTGAAATGGGACACATTTTATGGGCTATCATAATTTGGGTTCCATGGGAGCCCATGGGTTACACGAACCAAAATTGCTTAAGCAGCCCTTAAGATAATGCTATTAGGAAGCCCATGGCCAAATTTGGTTGTGCCAGGATAAGAAATGTAAGAGTTATAGACTTGTAAACACAGCTTACACGCAAACCTTGATGTGGGACACCGACAACGGGGTGATTACATAAGCTCTCTTATTCTTCGAATAGTCGAGCTAATAAAAAAGAATTTAGTCTGATGTGGTGGTATAATGGTATTACAGTTGATTTCAGTTATTTGCATAGCCCATTTGTCAAGAAAATATATGCGATTAACCGGAGTATTCGAATAGCCGAAATTGAAGAGTTTGTACATGTATAACCGGAGTATTCGAATAGCCGAAATTGAAGAGTGTGTACATGTAGCGGTGCACGTTTCTACTTTCGTTTTACTGTTCTGTTAATACTTACATAGAAACTCCATAAAAGTGAGTTAATTCTATGTAAGATGTTTGATAGGATTAATATTGTGCATATCCGTTTTGTGTTTACTGTTATTTGATAGATTTTATGCAATATTTATGCGTATTTGTTTTCTTTCAACCTGCATCGCTTTGCTATGGTTTGTCGTGTGAATTACTCAGCCGTGATAATAAAACAAAAGCTTATTTATTTTTTCATTTATTAAGTAACCTCTATGAGCTACTCAATGTCATATGCAGCTCTACCGACACTAGCAAAGTGAAACTGAGAGCAATAAATAATTAACAACACATTGCTTTACATTGCGTACAAACTTATTATTAAATCGTGTATGCTATTTGGTGAGCGATCTTCATGGCGTGGAAGCTTTACGGAAGCCGCACAAAATGGCAAACTTTCTCTCGGCAAGCCACTAATTAGCACCTTTAGTCAATCAATTTGCCTCGGGCTTATTTCTGTGACCTCGTCAATCAATTAACAGTTTAAAAAAACAGGTAAATTTGACTTTCAGTATGCAATTAGCCAGATATTCGTTATGCAATTATCCGGAATGTGACAAAAACCGATGTGATTATAAAAAAAAAAATACATTCAAAAGAATACGAATGGTTTTATGTTTCAAAACTTTATGCAATTAACCGAAATATGCAATTAACCGATATGCGATTAAACGGAATCGACTGTATTACATTAATAATTTGTAATAAAATATGATTTGTGACTCCTGATTCAAAACTTACCAAACAGAAGTCAATAAACCATAATTGACTCATTTGTAAGTTTCACAAACTTTTACAAGCATCAAATACTCTATTCATTAAAAAAACAGACAACAACATTTATTCTACGCTGCAGATCGCGAAAATTAGCATACAAAAGAAAACAACAACGGTACAACAATA